>NW_015148983.1:866661-872249 GCF_001465965.1 Polistes dominula
GCGTTTCTCTTTCCTTCGCGAACTCTACCACACCCATCATCCTCGAGAATACATGTGCATGAGTATAGGTACAATATATACATACGCGTGGATAACAAGAAATTACTATTAGTAATCGAAAACAATTTAACTTTACAGATACTCAAATACATAGAAATGAATTTTATTAATTCAATTAAATAAAGGTTACATTTGTTTAATTTTTCAAAGAACTAAACCCACTCTGTATTTACTGTTTATATTTTTTTTGTTTTATATTAACAATAATTCTTTTTCTTTCGATTTATAATAATTATATTTATCAATTAATTCTAAACACTTTATTAAACTACTTAAATTTGTCATCAATTCAAAGAAATAACACATTATTATTTTGTTATTTTATTATTATTAATATTATAGTTCTATACACTAGAATATATTTACTTAGATAAACATTTATTTCGAAAACGATTAGTTTCTTAACTTTGAATGATTATCTTGGCATCGACTATGAGTCTTGTTTCAGTGGTTCGTTTTTGATGGTAACTAGTATGATGGAAAGAGAAAGACAGTAATAAAGAGAAAGAGAGAGAGAGAATTGAAGGCACGAAGAAGGTAATAGTATCTGTATAGTATATGAAGAAAGGGAGCAACGTTATTAGCCCGTTTAGAGGCGAGCTTGGCATTTCGCTAAAGGTTGAAATCTTCTAGACCGCCCGTTGAGCGAGCATAGGGTGGAAAAGAGGGTAGTGGTGATGTCGGGTAGGGAGGGGAGAAAAGGCCTTGAAAGAGGGAGTTGAATGTTCTCGTATTATCTTGGCAGGGGTTACGAAACAGTCGTCGGTCTCTCCCTATCGTGTCAGCGTCCTGCCAAGGGGATGATGAACCATGTCTTGCGAATAAAACAATAAGATGACCTTTCTCTCGACGTTTATCATTATAACCTTGCACCTTACTTTAATAAAACTTTTTTTATACAAATTGTAGGCTTTATTTCTAAAAAAGAAATATAAAATGAACGTTTAAAAGATAAAGAAAGAGAGAGAGAGGTATATATTATCATTTTTAATATAAATAATAAAATCTTGTTTATGCTGTAAGATTAATTATTTAATAATATAGACAGAAATAATATAAAAAGGAAAAGAACAAAAAAATATGTAAGATCAGATATATCGGAACAGTGTTACTTTTCATCTCACGGTTAGGCTGACAATGTTAATGTTAATATTATTATTAGTATAAGCACAGAAGAGACTAAGAGATCACAGCTTAGGATAGAGAGTGCTGTCTGTAAAAACAAATAAAACATTACGTACGTTCGTAACAAGCTTCTGGTTCAGATCCTCAAGCGGATATTCTGGCTGCCATCTTTGCTGCGGTGGTGGTAGTAATCTTCGAATGGACGATGACGACGACGACGACGATAACGATGACAAAGACACGAGAATTCTAAACTTTCGTAAGCAAAAACCTTCTGGACATATATATGTTTATAATACATATATAATGTATATATGAGTGTGTGTGTGTATATGCGTTAAAGGCCCAGAACCGCGGAAGCTCGAGAACCGACAGCTGCCTTTGCCGTTGCTTTACACGGAGCTGCGGCCTCCCTGTAATTAGCCGAACCGTTTGTTGCAAGACGCGTCGAAAGAAACACCCCTTTCTCGAAGCTACCCTTTCCTCTCTCTTTCTCTCTTTCTCTGACACTCTTTTTACCTTCAAAGAAAAATTATATGCACACCGATTAATCTCACAAAGAGAGTAGAACCAACGATAACGATAATTCCAAAGTAATATTTTTTTTTCCTTTCTTTAACTTTATTTATTTAGTTTTCTAATTTCAGCTAAACGACTTATTTTCTCTTTTCTTCTACGTTCAGTACTCAGTTGACAATTTTCGTAGTTTTTCATTATTTTGAAATACATGTAACTCTATTTCTCCTATCGTTCGTTTCTTACTTCCTTCGTCCTCTTCTACGACACTCGTATCTAAACCACCTCCCTCTATTACAGAATACGTCACCCTACGACAATTCTATCCATCGCATATAATTAACGTTTTTGAGCGTTGATAGTTTACAACGTTTGTTCGCTTTTAAGGGTTGCGTCAGGATTGATTTGTCCTAACGGAAAATACAACTTAAAATGTAATTACGAGATATATGTATGTACAATAAAATTTATTTGTTAAATAATTCGAATAAAAAGAAGAATCGGTTTATCTTTCTAACGCTAATATCAAATTATAGAATTTCTTGATCTCGAAGTCGAAGTTTCGGGAAGGCGTTTGAATTATCCGTTGACAAA
Source organism: Polistes dominula (assembly GCF_001465965.1). Next base: position 868,957 of record NW_015148983.1, read on the forward strand.
CGGATTCGAAATGGCACAATCAACTGAGCGAGATTTATACACGTACTCACCCTTCGAATTAGCTTGCCCGTAATGCTTGGATCGGGTGTCGGTGTAATTGGGACCCGAGGGAATTTGCTACGTTTCGGGAACCCCCTATTCTCGAGGACGACTACCCATAATCTCTCTTTCTCATTCTCACTCTCTCTATAGTCACACTTCGTCTCTGAATTTTCACAGTTCTCATCTATCCTTGATTCCTCACCAAATACAAATCACCAAATCTTCTATAATAAATCAAAAAGATAACAATTAAAGAAAACTATGGTCATACGAAGTAATAAAATCATTTGAAAATCACTAATTAAACGTTGATAACGTACTTCTATTATTTTCAATCATTATACAATTTCGTTTAATTGTTCAATATTTAATTTTTTTATATACTATCTCTTTTAAACTTGTTAAATTGTAGCATTGTTTTATTAGAAATTATTATATGCAATATCCGTTTAAATGTTTCGTTAAATCATATATATGTTAATATATATTTTGTATGAAAAAAATACCTGATTAGTTTGTTATCTTATCTAAGAACAAATCGTGCGTATTTTACACCAAAATCATCCAAAATTTGACCATAGTCATTCTCAAAGGGTAATGTAAACCCTGAACCATCCTTAAGAGAGACAGAGAGAGAAAGACAGATATATTAACAGTTAAGAGAGAAAGAGAGAAGTGTCGGTTCGTCCTCGAACCAACGAAAGGCTAATTCTCAAAAGAGTTCACGACGGTGACGGCGATGCCCTCGTGCGTAACAACCAACGATTCGCTTTGAAGTGAACAGCTATCGTTGCTACCCTCTTCGACCAACCACCACCCTGTCCACCCCCTCCTCCTTTTCCCCCTTATCCTCCTGCTCCAGCAGCTCCTCTTCGACTCACAACCAAACTCCCACCCTTCTAACATAACTCTACTTCACACACTATACACATAGAAACGTACCAATGACCATCACCCTCAACTTCATGTATGTAAGAGGAGCATGATTCCAAAGTATGCGAGAAAGACGGGTACCTACTCTTTGTATAATACAAGAGAGATCCAGACTCTCCCTCGTGGTTTCACCATTCTCTTCTGATTCATTGAATTCTTAACTTCTCGTTCGATACTTTTGTTATATTATAATAAACACATAGGACAATAATAATTGACCACACGTTTCCAATAATTTGTTCAAAGAAAATGATCTTTCAATTTTCCATTGAATATCGTTAGACCTTTTGTTTCTTTTTCCACGTCAATGATTTTTTTTATAACAAAAGAAGAAAAAAAGCATAAAAAGAAAAAAAAAAGAATTCTCTTCTCAATGCGATAACGTTGAGAAAACTCTGGGAAGTAGAAACGAAAAGAGAAAGAGAGAGAGAGAGAGAGAGAGAAAGACAAAGAAGTGAAAAAGAACGAAGAAGAGGACGAGGACGAAGAGAGTGAGCTTTAGCTACCCCGTCCTCCTCCTCCTCCTCCTCTTCCTCCTTCTCCTCCTTCTCCTCCCCCTTGCCTCCCGCTCACGAAGAGAAAAACAACGGTGAAGAGGAAAAGAGATTGGAGGGAGAGAGAACGGGCAAAGGGTTCGTCGGGGCTTACCCCCTTTGTGGCAGTTTAGCGTTTCATGTCGTATTCCGACTCATTGGAAATTGAGGAATACAGAGAAAGCGCAAAAGGGAGAAACGCAAAGGCTTTGAGATAAAAAGAACGCTCGGCGTTGATGTGTTACTGCTTCTGCTGGTGCTGCTACTACTGCTGTTGCCGTTGCTGTTGCCGTTGCTGTTGCTGCTGTCGATGTTACAGATCTGTAAGAGACTCTAGCGAATATCCTATCGAAATAGTCAAATAAAAAGAATCTTAGTAAGTCAATTAAGTTATTCGAGATTATTTGTTACGATTTTTTTTTCCTAACATTTTTCTAACGATAATTACCTGTTAGCTGATTGGAATGCAAAAGATAAAAAAAAAAAAAAAAGTAAAGGAGTAGCGTTGAATATCAATGAATCTTATAGGGAGAGAGTAAGCAAAAGCAAGAATTCGTGTAATACAATTGATCAATGAGCGTGTTCTCCGGTCGTTTTCACTTGGAAGAGGGTGGGGTGGTAGCCAATAGGTATTATGTTCCAAGAACGACTACATCGTCCAGAAGCAACAGCAACGGCTACGGTAGCTCGGGATGGTGGCTGGTACAAGAGGGTGTAGGTGCCGCGGTCACTTTGTGAACTAGCCTGGCTTTGGCCGGTGTTTAATTAAGTCTCGCCTAGACTACTCGCCCTCCTCGCTCAGGACCACTTCCCTTTCCCCCTTCCCCCTCCCTGCCCAGTTCCTGTTCCCTTTCGTCACTCACTCGCGTCGCCGTCGTCTCTGTTTCTCTCTTCTCCGAGTTAGCAAGCACCACCCACCAACTCACCCAACCCCTCGAGTTCAATTCGCTCGCTTGCTCGGCCTTCTCTCTCTCTCTCTCTCTTTTACACAACCCTACGAATATGACACTGTCCTTTCTCTCTTGCTCGCTCACTTGCGTACGTAGAAAAGAATTAAATCACAGGCACTGTTACGACGCGACCAAAGGGTAACCGAAGCTGCCCGCTGCTACTGCTACTACTCCAACTCCAACTCCCTTACCGTCTTTCACTAACACTAACTGGGAAATGCGAAAGAGCCTGAACTTTGTTAATAACTGCGAGAGATGAAAGCCACGACTGGTCTGACCAGCTTAATGACCTCGCTATTACGATGCGCGTTTCGTAGGGTCACCCGTTATAAATACATACACACGTACACACTTTTGAGCGATCTACAGAAAAAGGTACCCCCCCCCCCAAAAAAAAAAATATTACACTTTTCTTATCTGAAAACAATACCCAATAAATTGAATATATACGATCATTTATTCATCATACTCTCGTACAATTCTTACGATTATTTTACGAGTATGAAAAAGATTAAAAAAAGAAAAAGAAAAAATAACCCGTACAGGTAGATTTTTTTTCTTTTCTTTTCTTTCTTTTCCTGTTTGCCAATCAATCGTCCCTCACAATATATCCACACATTAAACGCACACATATGTATATACCAACCGGGTATGAATTCACTCGCGCATAACAGTTTGAGCTTCCGTAATATAATTGTTAATGCGCTGATGCTCCGATCGTGCCCGTTCCACATGTCTCTTTCTCTCTCTCTCTCTCTCTCTCTCTCTCTCTCTCTCTCTCACACACACACACACGTTCTAACTATCTGTCTCTGTCTTCGTGAGCCGACGGCTA
>NW_015148983.1:873119-934916 GCF_001465965.1 Polistes dominula
AAAAAAAAAAACGAGAGAGATGAAGAAGAAGAAGAAGAAGATTGTGCTTGTTGGATTTTTCGAAAGTGGATTTTACCATGGTCGAACTAATTATTATAATATTATAATAACAATAGATCCATTAGACAAAGATATTCCATGTCTTTGAATATACTATGTTAATCGTATAATGCATTTACATAATTTTTAATAGAAAGATGTTTATTATTAGAAAGAATGCAAAGAGAAAGAGAAAGATAGAGAGAGAAAGAGAGAAGTAAACGAAAAGCTGATGAAAATATTGTACTTTGTTAGTCTATCACTTTTAGAAAAATAATCTCGTTAAACTTATTCAACAAATGCATAAAATAAACACTCGTAGAAAAATAATGTTATATACAGTATATTAAAATAATCGAATTATCAATATTTTTACTCTCGTTATCTTTTTTTTTTTTTTTGTATAATAATTTTCCTCTTTTCATTTATATACAAAACTTTACGCCATATGCATATTTGCTTATAAAGATACACCGTATATATGCATATATTTACGTATCTATGAGTACATGTTGTAAGCTAAAGGTGCATATTCGTATACAATGGCATTTTAATGTTCGCCAGCTTTCCGAGTAAAATGTTTAGAATGCCATGAGTGCCAGCAGTATGGTGGTTTAAACGCGCCACGTCGGAAAGGAGTTCGAAGAGAAAAGAGAATGAGAGTGAGTGAGAGTAAGTGAGTAAGAGAGAGAGAAAGAGAGAGAGAGAGAGAGAGAGGGACGATGTGTACCAACGATCTAATCGTATTTCATGGAAATACTGTAGCAAGCAAACTATAATAACCAAAGAAGGAGTAAGAAGCAACACCATGAGTGAGAGAGACAAAGTTGTTGTTCTCTCTCTCTCTCTCTCTCTCTCTCTCTCTCTCTCTCTTGCTCATTCTCTTTTACTTTTATATATATATATACACACAACTACTCATACACATGTATATGTATATACATATATACAAACTCGTTTGTAACACAACATTCGTACAAGAAGGTTTACACGAACGAGCACGTTCTGCCTACGAGAGACGACGCGAGAAATTTCGTCGTTACGGAATTTAGATGAAATTGCGCGAATTACTTGGGAACGTTCTTGTATATGTATATGTATATGTGTATAAAGAGAGAGAGAGAGAGAGAGAAATATGTGTATAGTATATCACAGATGTGCTGCTTTAGCTACCAACGAGAACAGGACCATCGTCTTTGCTTCGTGCTTAATCTTTCGGGCCACCAATGACAGGTAGAAACATTCGTGTATATGTGTATACGTGTAAGTAACGCTACGTTGTATGTATTCACATGACTGCAGGCAACAAGCATGGGAATTCTAAGCGTCTTAGAGATTCTCGCGGAATGGAATTCACGATCATGTTGTTTTAAATGTTAAAAAGAAAACCATATGTTAGATATTTTTTTTTTTTCTGACAACGTGATAAATTTATAGGAAATGTTGTTTAAAATTAAATTTAAAACAAATGTATATAAAAAGTAAATTATTTTCATTTTGGTTTGAAATTCCTAGAAAATAATTTTCGAAGGAAATATAAATTATTATCGATATTATTTGAAATATTTAATAATTTTCTTCGTTAACGTAGGCAAAAATCAAAGATAAAAGCGATGAACTTTCCCCGTAGCAAGTTACTCGTAAACCGCTATTTAAAGATCACGTTACACCCTGCGAACGGAACCACGAATTATGCGAAAATTACACGGTGGAACGTGTAAATAAATAAAACGCGTAGAATGCGTAACAAGCAACCCATTATTACTCATGGTGTCACCCTATACTCGAGTGACGACACCAACCAGATTATTTTTCTCTTTTCTCCCACTCACCAAACTACCTACGATATACATATTATTTTTTATTTAGTATGCCATTTATTTGAAAATATCTATACACAATGTGTAATTATTTCGAACGTAAATAAAACGAAAATATTCTATATCTTGACAAAATATTAACTTGTAAATAATTCACATGAACAATAATTTGATCAATGAATAAGGAATCCACTGAATACAATGATTCGCATCTATGTGTAGTAACATGAGTTCTTTGTCACGTTCTCATATCTTTTGTATTGTACGCATGAGTTCGATTTAGAATGGGACACTTGTATAGGAAAAGACAAGGCAGATCGCAGAACCCTCGTAATAGGAGTCCTCGTAAAGTAGCATTCCCGTTGTAAGTCCTTCTGTCGGCCAGCCGAGTACACCATCTACTACATAGGCTTTCTATTATGCATGCGTCCCTTATTGGCAGTAAACGTGGTCTCACCCTACTCTCTCCCTGTTCTACTTGGAATTACGGTCGTAAGCATATTTCCAATTATAACATTGCGAGGAAAAGCCACACGGACAGACGGAGAATCTCATAAATTATGTTGTAGCTAAGGAAGAACAACCAAATCCAAGTACCAACGAGTACGATAAAACATCCCCTCTTACACTACCACCTTCTTCAAAATCCTCTACCCACCACCCTCATCCCACCTCCATGATCTCAGTTGTAACCCTATTGCTTCAAATAATAAGACGAGGTACGTTGTAACTTCAAAGGGGTTGCTTCGATTAAACTTAAGAAAAGATATTTCTATAGTATTCGATAATTAAATTTTAAGTATAAAAAATCAAATGTTAAATAATGATAGAATAATGGATAATTCTATCTGTAACTAAATAATTTTGATTACGATAAAATATTATTATTTATTAATCGAAATATAACAAGTTACATTAAATATAAATTTGATTCGAGTAACCAGAGATCATTCAAAAAGGTTTGTTTCGATTAAAGTTAAAAAATGATATCCCTATAATATTCGATAATTAGATTTTCAATATTGAAAATTAAACATTAGATGTATTTACTAATTAAAATAATAGTACCATAAAATTTGATCTCATACAATAGAATTTAATTAAGGTTAATTTATATTTAGTAGATCATTCCCATAAATCATCGAAAATATTATAGATAGAAAATATGAGTGATATTGGGCAATGATCGTATGGGTCTGAAGCAGATAACGCTAGCAGCAGTATCCTTAAATTTAGATTTGTCATAAAGGGAATTAAGGGTATGTCCTGCAAATATGTTCATCAAGGGCATCACGTCAGCCATGGTACTTGTTGTTGGTGCGTTGAGCTGCTTCGAGCCCATTCGCCATTACCAATTTGGCATCGAGAATGGTCCATAGTCATTAATGGGTCGTACGCGTTAACGATTATGTTTCGGCTGTAATCATTGGACCGATTGTCACGATCGTCGCCCTAATAGACCCTGATGGGGAGAGAACGCGCGAACTCGATGACGATGATGGCGCGACGATGCCTCTTTATTGCACCATCCTAACTATCTCTCTTCTCTCACTCCCGTTTGATGTTCCTTTTTTTACAAATTCCATTGATACCATCAAAAGTATTTTTTTTTTTTTTTTTTTTTTATAACGATAATATTTATTTAAACAAAAAAATTTTTAACCATTTTTTTATTTAGTCAATTTTGTTTGCATTTGTTTTTCAAATGTTAATATAATAAATAATTAAATTAGATAATTCAAAATTTAGATTAAAGTAATACAATTTTTGTACAACGTTATAGATGATATTTATAATTCTTTACAGTATAATATATAAACAGTATAATTATTCAATTGTATATTTATTTAATTATATTAACATATAATTATTTGTTTAGTTTGCTCTTTGTGCTAATTCTCATTTAATTTTCCTGATTTTCGTGTTACTTTATCAAAACTCAAATATTTGGTTTATTATTGATCATATTTTTTTATTTTTTTTTTGTATTTTTATGCAATTTTTATTTACACATAACAGTACAACGATATAATTTTCATATGTATTTTTTGAATAAAACTGTTTCATACTTAGATTCGTTTCATTCTAGTTCTGAGAAAAAAAAAATAGTTTTGACACGTCAGAGATGAGTTCATAGTTAGAAAGGGTTGAAAAAGTATGCAATGAAATTTTTATTTTGATAAATATTGTTGAAATTTATCGGAGTAATTTCATCGGTCGAAAATCAAATGGTTTAACGATTAGATAATTTAAACGTTAAGAGAAAGAGAGAGATGATAGAAAGGGATGAAGATCGCAAGGATAGGAAAAGGGAGAGAAGGTTGAAGACGGTGGATCTAAGACGTTCGCGGTTTAGAAGAGAAGAGCACAATCTAGGGGGTCCTTCTCCGTAATTACGCTAACCGCAACCGCCAAACACTACTACGAACGATAGGAAGTAAGGGTTCTGGAAAGTGCCTTAACGTCTTCTCGAATCCTTAGCCCTTCCTCTCATGACTCTCAGTATCTTTAGACAAGGAATTAAAGCAAGAGACTAGAACGATTAGGACGTTTTGTTAAATAAATCGACGAGAACAAACTATTATCATTGAGTATATTTATATATTATCATTAATTTAAATCTTCAATAAAAAAGAAAACAATATAAAAAAAAAAAAAAGAGAAATAAATATATAAAGAAGAGTGAGTGTTCATCTTTTTACACGAACAAAATCTGGTTGATCGATAAAAAAAAACGAAAGGAAAAGAAAAGAAAAGAAAAGAAAAGAAAACAAAAACAAAAACTGAACAATCTTTAAATCCGATCTACAAAGATAGCAGATCGACAGGTGATCGAATCGATTCGTCACTCGTGACGAATTCGCCAAGTGAAAAAGCGACTTTATCAAGGTAGAAAAAGATGGCTTGAGAAAAGGAGAGAAAAAAGGGTGAAGGAAAGAAGGAAGGGGGCCCGAAAGCGTTTCGTATGCGTCCTGCACGAGCAAGGGCCCTCTGGCTCGTATTCAAAGCGTGCACCAACGTCGCTCCATCTCGAGGAATGCGGCAATCGATTATCACGCTCCTGCATATCGATACTACCGTCCAATACCAGCACAGAAGTGTGAGAGAAAGAGACACGCGTATATATACTCACCTTCTCTTGCATGGACCAACGCTTATCTTTCTCTCTCGTACATATACACACATACACTCTCTCTCTCTCTCTCTCTCTCTCTTTATCTATGTGTTTCTCTTTCACTCTTTGGACCTGGCCACACGCACACGCCGCGAACTAATGACACCGTCTCGTATAATACTCGTGCCTCGAATATCATCGTCCCGATATTGCCACCGCGAGAGATTAATGTTTCGTCCTCACCCCAACCCCCTAATCTCGAGCTCTCTCCATCGCCATCGTTTTCCTCCTTTCTCCTCTTCGACTCTCTACCCTTCCTACTCTCTTCTCTTCTCTTCTCTTCTCCTCTTCTCCTCTTCTAACTGTGTTTCCTATCCTGACTGGACACGTCTCGTCTATCAACGATGAGATAATAATCGTATATTTTTGTATTCCATTTTAATATATATATATGCTATCATTTAAACTGATAGCATATATCATTTAAACTGATCTTAAACACTCACAATGAAACGTTTTATAATTTGAAATTCGATGATTTGTACAGAAATCGGATATATGTTTATATTTTCTTTAAACGAAATTTTATCGAGTATGAAGAACACAAATAAAAATGTAAAAATATTTAAATTACGCGATAGGTTTAGAAACTCGAAAGCGATTTTGGAGTACTCTGGAGAAAGTTCGAGACAGGTGGAGAGTTTCCTGTGCAGAACGGTTAGTAAGTAGTAATAGTAGTTCGTCCAGCATTCTGGAGTGAGAACGATAATGGTAGCTATTAACGAGCCGTAGCGGGCGCGAAAGCACCTGAGCCCAAAATATCACTGCGATTAATGCAATTACAGCTTACAAGTCCCTTCGGCTCTAAGACCTCGGGTATTACTAATTCAATGTACCTTCGTTCAAGGAGAGATGCGTTTTCCAGTACCAGAACTCGAACATACTGACTTATCGAAAGGGTCTACCACCCCATTTCGAAACTACCTCGATAATCGATAACAGAGAATTCGAAAACAAGCGTGACTTTTGTTAAACTCTGTTATTTTATAAATTTAGATTTTTCTATAATTTTTCGTATCTTTATATTTAAAAGTTAAAAAAAGTATAAGAATTGAACTTGATTTATAATATCTTAACAAATATTGAAATTCAATCTTAACCATTCGCACGATTTATATATTAATTACTATTATTTAAACTAATTAGACATTTTATATTAAATTGCAATAAAATTGAATAGTAAATGTATATTAATTTGTATACGTTTTATATGATAATCTTTTCTCGAAATGGGCAACCAAATGGTATTGGCATAGAAAAATGATTAAATCGAGTAAATACATTTATAAATCTCTGCTCGTACAATTCTGTACAATTCAATATATATTAATAATAATAAATATATCTCTATTTTCTCTGAATACATATCTGAATTTAAATAAATTCGGCTAAGCGTAATCAAATAACGTGTGTTTAATCTCGATTAAAATGAATTGAAACATCCTAACAGTAAACGAGAGCAATAGGAAGAGTAACCATAGAGTATAGAAGGGGATATAGTTAAAGGGAGAAAGAGAAAGGCAGAAAGAGAGAGAGAGAGAGAGAGAGAGAGAGAGAAAGAGGGGGTGGGGATGAGTTGGAAGGGCTAGGATCTCCACGTTCGCACTCGGTGCCGAACGTTCGCACTCGGTGCCGACACTCCGCACCACCACCCACCCTTCCTCGCTCTCACGGCTCGCTTATTGTTCACGTTAATTGATGCGTTATGTTTGATGCCGTTGTGATAGCCATTGTACGCGGGGTGTCCACTGATAACTGAGTTACCGACTGCGGCGGCCAGAGTGCACTCAAACCTAATTATCTCGACCCAACTGCGACTGGCGCATTGCGTTGCTCGACGTTTCTCGTCTGCAACGTTCAACCGATATGCCGTTGATGATCGCACGATCGAACGCAAAACACTATACCTATTATCGATCGATAAAGTATACACCGATCTTCTTTTTCTTCTTCTTTGAGATTTTTATCCGATCAAACAAGTGAAAACACTATTGTATAAGATTATTTGTAGTTATAGCTAGTAGCATGTTATAGTGCGTTCAAATCACTTTTCTATCATCGTCGGAAAGAGAAAAGGTGTGTATGTGTATTTTTAGATTACACTAAAGGCGAGTGGTGGGAGGAAGGAAAGGAGAGAGAGAGAGAGAGAGAACATTAAAGTAAGCACAAAGCAAGCCGACGGAAAATAAGAAGAACAAGAAAGAACTAGAAGAAGAAGAAGAAGAAGAAGAAGAAGAAGATGAAGAAGATGAAGAAGAAGGGTCGAAAGAAGAACCCCGTGTTAGAGATACCCCGTGTTAGATGAGTGAAAAGAGTTGAGTTGGTCCGAGGGAGGGGGTAGAGGGCACTCGCACGGAACAAAGAACAAACTCTCTTTCCTCTCGTGGCACTCGTGATTAGGCACCGGTTCTTCCCAATTAACCGGTCGAAGGTGCTTTCGTATACACAAGCTCGTATCGTAAATTTGTCTTTTTTACGCAAGCAAGAGAGAGAAAGATGACGAAAACGGAAGCTACGCGTCGATAAATTGTAAAAATCAATTTTCTACATGAGGACCAAGTTCTTCTCTTTCTCTTTGTTCATTTTATTTTCTCTTTTGTCGTATTTTTTCCTCGATTGGTTAGAAAGAGAAAGAAAAAAGTCTCATGTTAGGCGGGATCCCTTTTTTAACGAAGAATACCCATATTCGGGTATTCGGGATATTTCTTTGTTGCGCCCGTCGCAAATGAAAACTTTTACGATCGGACGGCGAATCGTGGATCTCTTGGTAATAATTCGATCGTAAGATTTACCGTTCACTCGTTAAAATGTCCTCGTATTCAAGTTTTACGTTGATTCCGAACTCTTGGAGAGACGTAAACAAAGCTTAGTCCTTGTAGATGAGTATTCGTTCTTTTTCCTTTTCTCTTTCCCTTTCTTCCTTTCTTTCTTTCTTTCTTTTTCACCGAATATACATAAATAGAAACATAATTATTTCTAAGTCATCTACAATAATCAAACTTTACATTGTATCGATTAATTTTGGTTAATTGTCCAAGAAACAATAGGAAATAAATATAATATATTTTCTTCTCATCTAATCTGACGAAGAAAGAGAGAAAGAGAAAAAAAAACAAAGATATCGCCAAAATAAAAGTAGAAAGAAAATATCAGAAACGACCACAGGTGAAATTTGCTAGTGAAGATAACGAAGCACGCTAAGGTAGACTTGTGGTGCTTTATGATGGAAGACGTGGCTCGCGTGAGACCGATTTCACGAGTCCGTAAATCTCTACCATTGCGTTTTACACCGTACGAACGAAAAGTAAAATAAATAGTAGAATTACTCAAGAGAAAGAGAGAAAAAGAAAGAGAGAGAGAGAGAGAGAGAGAGAGAGAGATACTAGATGCATAATTTTTCTTTTACATCGTATAACTGCGATGCTATATACGTTACTTATTATTAAATTCATCCTTTTTACTATCGAATTGTATTTATTAACATAATCTCGTCAAAAGAGTATATCAATTGTATTCATTTGTCGTTTCTACTTTTTGTTTTCTTATTAGAAGAAATTTGATAAAATTGTAGAAAATAATAATTTTGTTGTAATACAATAGGACAAGAAATATTGTTCCTTTCTTGCGAAACTTCGATGTCACAAATGATAATCTATGATTAAATTCATCCTTTTGACTATTCATTTGTATTAACATAACATAACATCTCTTTAAACAATTATCAATTAAATTCATTTGTCAATATTCTACTTTTTGTCTTTTCTTTTGTTAAACGAAATTTGATAAAATTGCATAAAGTAATAAGTTTTTTTGTAATTTAATAGGACAATAAATATTTTCTTTTTCTCTCTCACACACATATCGCAGAAAATTACATTTCGTTGGTTGTAAAGGGAGCGTCGTAAAAATCGTAACATCGTCGTCGACAACACACTGACTGCGGGACGATGAAATTGCAGTCGGCCCTCCGCCTATCTGTTGGCCATCAAGATCGTTCCGCGCTTGATAGACCCTTTGTAAAACGTCATACTACGAGCTTTTATGCTTTCGTTCCTAGGAGAAAGGAAGAAAGAGAAAGAGAAAGAAAATAAAGGGTGCAATCGTTCACCACCCACTCGCTCTTTACTTTTTTTTTCTCTTTTTGGTTATTCTTATCGTACATACTATTGTACCTTTGCTGTATGTACGAAGTAAAAGCAAGTTTACCCACAGCGATTAGAATCATTCTTTCCTCTTTTTTTTTTTTCTTTTATTTATATACATACGTACCCTGCACAAATTGATAAACCAAAATGTTTTATTTTTTATTTTATTAAACATATGAATACAATTTTATTCATTTTTTGTTTAGATAGAATAATTTCTTTTGTTATTTTTTTTTTTTTTTACGAAAATAAATGTATATTAATAACACGTATAAGACAAATTTAATAATTATATATTTATTTATATTATTTTTCGTTTATAATTTAAAAAATAATTGTTGTCTTTCGTTGACATATAAAATGTTATAAGAAATAAAACATTAACATGATTTTTTTTTTTTTTGTTAATATTATATCTTTATATATAAAAATTTAGTGTCAAATTGTTAGTTTTCTATAAACTCCGAAATTTCTAAACCGATCTTAATGAAATTAATTTTATTTGTACAATATTTTTTCAATTTAAAATATAGAATGGATTTTATCGCGATTTTTTTTCTTTTTCTTTTTTATTGCTAATTTAAGAACTTATTATTTAAAGTTTATCTAGTTCTTGAGGTACTGGAAGTTTTCAATAGATAACGCTGATTGAAATTCAATCATTTCGATATATCACGTCTCATACGTTTTCTTACAAATTTACATATGACATAATTAACCTTGCTTTTTATATTTTATTATATTGCATTATTATTTTATATATTCTATTCTAATTGTAGTATTATTTTATGTGTTATTATAATTTACTAAATAGTTTAGAATTATATTAAATCAACATTTTCTAACAAACCCAAAGCCACGCGTGACCGGAGCATCATAATATATATATATATATATATATATATATATATATATATATATATATATATATATANTATATATATCTATTATTTTATTGATTAATACAAACGATTGATTATGGTAAAAGGAAATAGAAAAGAAATAAAAGAAAGGTAACGGGAAGGGATGAGAGAAGGGAGAAGGAAGGTATTAAGAAAGGGCAAAAAATATCCTTCGAGTTGGAGTCCTTCAAGGTATCGATGTATCGACGGGGAAAGCGGTTTCATTAACAGAATGGTCACGTTACACCGGTACGAAGCACCGTGACGGCACGGCCGGATATTACTAGGGCAATTTCATATAGATATATATATATATATATATATATATATATATACGTGAACGCTATACTCTAATACCTACCACCGCGTGCGTGCGACAACGACGAAGACGATGACGACGATGGGAAAAGATCGACGATGAATAAGTCCGGTATGAGACGTTCTCTTTTTCTCTTTCTCTCTCATTCGTTGTCTTTATTTCTTTCTCTTTCTTTCTTTTCGTGGCTTACATCTCGAGAAGGGCTTCTTCTTCTTCTTCTTCTTCTTAACTTTCTTGATACTCACTAGCATCTCCCTGGCTTCGTTTCGTAACGAATTCTCGTAGAATACATTTTTTTCTCTTTCTTTTTGGATAAATTTGTTCTTTTTTTTGTTTTTTTTCTTTATTTATTACTCACATGTTCCCGTCGAATAATTCTTTTTTTTTTTATTATTATAACTAACATAGAACTTCAAGACGAAGAAGAAGATCCTTAAGAGACCAGACGAATATCGTATTACGAAGTAATTAGTATTCTCTCAGTCTCACGCCATCTGCTTCGACATTTTATGATAAATATCTGGCACCATATTGGATTTCAAAGATACATTGTTTTAAGGATATTATCGAAATATCTTGTATAACTCGTTCATTTAAGTAACCATATTTATTGCGTGTCCATTAGTTTGACGTTGAGAAATATCGAGATGTGTATATGTATTTTACTTATTTTCACGATGAAGCTTTTGAAAACGTTTTACGCAATTTACTTTAAAGATGGGAAGAAAATAAAGGGAAGTAATTTAATATATATATATAAATAATTGAGAGCGTGTATATTGCTGAAGACAACAAAATGAAACGTGTATTCAGTTCTGAAGGCGACATTGATTGTCGGGACCTTTGCTTGGTAAATAATTGTATCAAAGGCTCTTTCCATCTCCCTGTCTCTCTCTCTCTCTCTCACTCTCTCTAGAAAATTTTAATCGTGACTTCGATACCAACCCTCCTCTTTCACTACCGAAGAAAATCATCGAAGCATTATATGTTGTTTCCTCTCAAGTAGATATAACCAGTATCGTCTGGCGTCGGCCATCGTTTCTCTCATCGTTCACCCTCACTCTCTTTCTCTTTCAACCTTGTTTCTTTCCCCTTTCCACGAAATTGTAATATTTGCCGACAATTACCGAACGATCTACCCCTTTAATACCACCAAACGAAGGCCAAGACACGTTCGAGAAATCGATCCAATCTAACCTTTCCTTTTTCGATACACATTAAAGGTAACTCTATGAAATAGAAATTAAATGAATGAACTTAATATAATATAATAAAATAGAATTTAATTAATACATTTTATTTAATGAAATTCAATGAATCAACTAACGTATAACTTCTCGTCAAATTCATCCTTCAATTTTAAAGCAAAAAAAAAAAAGGGAGAAAGAGTAAAAGTAAGAGAAGGAGGAAGAGGAGGAGGGTATTTTTGCATTAACGATAAAAAAACTTTAATTAAAATTAAATTAAATTAAATGAATGAATGAATGAATAAATGAATGATTTTATTAAATGCATTATTCAATATAAAATATAGAAAAAAAAAATAAATAAATATTATTATCAATATATATATATATGTGTCATGTTCCTAATATATTATCATATTTTTATCAAAATAATTTGAAAATGCATAAATATCTATGGATAAGGAATAGCAGGAAAAGGAAGAAGATAAGGGGAAGGGTATCTTTCCGTTTACGATAAGACCCATTCCTTGATCATACGGGTCGCGTGATCCATCATAGAACTCAGCACTCGGCTTGGATGTCTCGCTAACGGCCTGAGTAATTACGATCAGTGATCGTCAACCTCTCGTAGGTAATACTCGTATATTCAACTACTACTTTTCAAATGAACCAAGCCTATTCTTTTAAAATAGAAAGAAGGAAGATGAAAAAAAAAAATGCTTAGATAATTAATATATCAAATATAGTATATTTTCATTGGAACATTATCGTATCAATCATATAGATTAAAATCGTATGCTAAGGCAAATAGTGTGCGTACGTATAGGTGTGTGTGTAAAGTGAGCACCGTGATGATATTTACTAAGATATCGGACAAAAGAAGGAGGAGGAGGAGGAGGAGGAGGAGGAGGAGGAGGACAGCCGGCCATTACTTTATTGCTCTCTATCTCTTTTTCTTTCTCTTGAGGAGTCTTGCAAAGCAAGGAAGAAGAAACAAGGAACGTGGCACGAGTCAATCCCGCAAACACCTTCCGGTAACACGAATAAGCGGCTTGGTTCTTCTTCGGAAGAAACGTAGGGGCGGCTCCCTTGGCTAGCCCGTCCCTACTTCCGAAGAAATACGTCTCCATTAGGCTATAAACCTTTCGCCACGATAATACCTAGCATTCTAAATCCTTGTTAGATAGGCGATACAGTCTCGGACCTTCAGACTTCGAGCTAGCTAGTAGGTAGGCCTAATTTTTCGTCGACACGATTAATGGTCTCTCCTCTTGACTATTCTCATTTTCTTATCTTTCATAATGGAACATTTAAAGACGCGTTTTGCAAAAAATTAACATATCCGTTCTAATATAACTTATAATTTAATGCAATTATCCTTTTTTGTTTTTTTTGTTTTATTTCTTCTTTCTTTTTATCAAATCGATGAATTTTATATCTTTTTTCTTCTTGTTGTTTTCTTTTTTTTTTTTTTTTAATACGTAAAATGTACTACATAACATAGAATTTCATTAGTAAAAGAGTAATAAATAAATATAAATATTTTCTGTAAAACTTTAAAAATAAAAGAAATAACAGAATTTAATTGTTAATTAATATTATATTTGAATATTTTAAAAAGAAGAATTTCAACGTTTCCGTTCATTATTTCTTTATTATTTCAAATAGATGAATTTCGTCGAACCAATGAAAATAGTATTTCTTAAAGAAGATAAGAGAAATATGAAAGAAATAAAATTAATATGTATGTATATGTATATGCATGTATACATTGAAGGAATTAAATTCTTAAAGTTCCCTCCCACGTGTGCCGGAAAGTCGCATTCCGCGAATCCCTGAGACATACACTGGGACAGACCGTACCTCCCCCTTCTTTTTCTTATCCTCCTCCTCCTCCTCCTCCTTCCTTTTCCCAAGGGAGCCAATATTAATTCCCATAAATTTCCTTTCAACGGATATGGATACTCCCATCCTCTCGAGTAAGAAGCAAAGGACTGTTTGCCTTTTAATCCAAGTATGCAAAGAACGTTATTCTTTTCTTCCGCCAACACTGAAAGAGAAAGAGAAAACGAGAAAGATAGAGCCTAAGCATATTCTCGGGATAGAAGGCAACGAAGAAAGAAAGAAAGAAAGAAAGAAAGAAAGAAAGAAAGAAAGAAAGTGGTTATTGGGGTCTTGAAACATTTAGTAGAACTTTGCATTGTCGTATGGGAATAAAGGGAAAACGTTTTCGGGTGATTTACTTATTGTTAAGATATTTTACCTTGAGATATGAAAAATAATCATTAACAAAAAGAAAAAAAATAATAAGAGAAAATATTCTAATTTTTATAGCCTTCAATTTGTATCTATGTAACGAAAAAGTATATATATATATATATATATGTTATCTTTTCTTTTAAAAAGAAAAATAGAAAGATAAAGAGGAAGAAGAACTTAAAGTACTTGAAAAAGTACTCGAGAAAAAAGTACTTTAAAAGCAAAGAGAATTTTCATAATACCGTCCGATTCAAAGGAAGAAAGAAAGAAAGAAAAAAAGAGACATTCGTAAAACGAGAATAAAGAAAAGAAGTGGAACAGGAAAAGGGTTGCGTAAATCTTTGAGAAAGAGAGAGTAAAACCACACACGAGAGTTTGAATTCTCGAAGGGGTTTCTCGTGGGATCCCTCAGTTGGTATTATATACACCACCTACAATCCTCTCTGTTTATACAATGTAATGGCTTGTAGAAGCATTGTAGGAAATTTAAACGACGTATCCACAGTTGTCGCTCATGCTTCACGATTCCCTTTCGGCATTCGTTTGGCACTTTATCACGCCCCTAGATTGCAGCATTAAACATCCAGCAAAGGGAATTTCAACCCTTACGTGAGAGATCGTCTTCAAAGGATTTCAATTTGTCTTATGCGATACACTGCAATTCTTGTTTTTTTTTTTTTCATTCCTAGAAAATGATTTCTATATATTATTCGAAATTTTTCTTTTTTATTTTTTGTTCTTTGTAAAATTGTGTTTGTAAAACAAAAAATTCATTAATATTATCTTTGATAAAAAGTGATTAGAATTATAATCGATAAAATGTAAAATAATAGGCTAAGAAATTTTTATGGGATCTCGTATCTCGCGTCAATCGACATCGATACATTGAAAAGACGTCTTTTGGGTTGCGTCTACAATCGAAAAGACATTCGATAGCTCGCTTATTTCGAGGCGGCTGCGTTTATTGGCCATAACGGATATTGCTTTCTGGCAGAAGGTAAACGGGATGGAAAGGAGAGGAGAGGAGAAGAGAGGAGAGGAAAGGAAAGTAGAGAAAAAAGAGTAGAAAAGAGAGGGGGAAGAAAAGGATAGAAAGAACTTTAGATTATTTTCTAGATGAATGTAAAAACAAACACAATATGAACATTTTCTAAATATTGTATTTCTATCTTATACCTGTGATAATTAATATTTCATTTYTAAATAATATTATTCTACTTTTTCTCACTTTATTTAACTTAAGTTTAGAAAAGTAGAAGAGAAAATGAATGAAGATGTGAAGATGGGGAAAAATAATAAAAAGGTGTGAAAGGGGTTGGAAAAATAGAGGATATTTTATATACGCAAGGTATAAACAAAATAGAAGAGGAATTGTTTTGACCGGTTATTATTAATACCTTACGCGCGTTCCTATGTGTTCCTTTTTTTTCTCTCTCTTTTCTTTTATTTTTTAATAGAAAAAGCCATAAGAAAAATTCTGCATAGTAAGCACTGCTCGAGAGAAGTAAACGAGAGAAACGTACGAGCAACGACACATAAAAACGTCTCGTTTATCGCATAGACCTTCCGGGTGGAGATTTTTTTTTTCTTTTTTTTTTTTTTTTAACACAGAACCCACCGCGCGTTATCTCTTCTCGCGTTGAAGTATAAATAAAGTCGCATTTCCAAAGCAGCAAAAGCAGAAGCAACACTAGCAACGCTAGCTTCGTCGTCGTCGTCGTCGTCGTCGTCGTCGTCATAGTCATCCTAGTCACCGAGAAACTAACATCTGGCGATCGTTATTGGTAGCTATACGACTATTCAAGTGAGAAATCAAATGAGAAAGAAAGAGAAAGAGAAAGAGAATGAGAAAGATCGTTCAGAGATAGAGTCGCTCGATCGAGCCTCCTTTTTAATTGATATCGATCGACCATGCTGTGCGAAGTGTGCATAGATTATGCGATATCCGTGTCGATGTTTATTCAACTAAAAGCCACAAGTAACTCACTTATTTTCTCTCTCTCTCTCTCTCTCTCTTTCTGTTACTCTTACTTTCATCTCATTCACGTTTTCTCTCTCTTTCTCTCTCTCTCTCTCTATCTCTCTCCCTCCCTAACTTGTTCTATCAAAAAAACAGGCACCCTACTGTTTTCTTTCTCTTTCTCTTTCTCTTTCTCTTTCTCTCTCTCTCTCTCTCTCTCTCTATCTCTCTTACTCGTACTCACTTCCGGGAGCTAACATCAGTGTTGCTCTTTTTATCCAAGAGAAATGTCGATGAGAATTCTCGAGAACGACAACGATGATGTTTCATTTTTCCTACGTACACGTTTTTCCCTAAATGTCGATGAAAAAGGAGAGGGAAAGAGAGAAAGAGAGAAAGAGGGGGAAGAGTCGAAGAGCGATCACTAGGGACGAGAAAGACCCTCTTTTTCGTACTCAACAAAGAGAGAGAGGGAAAGAGAGAGAGAGAGGTGTTTTAGCTTATCGTGTTTGTGCGTTTAATATCGTTTTTTCTTTTTTATTCTTTTTTCCTTTCTGTTCTCACTCTCTCTCTCTCTCTCTCTCTCTTTCTCTCTTTCTCTCTTTATTTTCGTCGTTTACCATCATCGGACTTTCCTAGATGCGTGATGGTCGCTAAGCAAAACGCAGGGTCCATCCCCCAAGGAGACATACGGTAGTTTAATGGTGATTTTTTGTTAGCCTACGCGAGAGTACATCTTTATATACACATATATATTATATATATATATATATGTATATATGACGTAAACTTTTTCTTCCGTGAAATATAAAATAACGTGAGACAATATAAACACTTGGTAATTATTTGATTTAACGGTATTTATAAATAATGGCCGTACAATTTTCCTGAAAAATAATATTTTAAAATTAATTAAAAGTATAAAAGTAGAATAATAATAAAATTAATTTCACCGTCTCCGAATTGAAGCAATCACAATTTAATACGCGTTTACATTTACAGATACCATAGAGAATTATTAAAATAATATTTGTACAATTTTTCATAAAAAATAATTTTTCGAATTGATAAAAAAAAAATAATAATAAGTGGAATAAAAATAAAAATAAAGAAATTCATTTCGTCTTCTTCTTTTTCTTCTTCGATGAATCGAGTCGATCGTGCCGAACACTCGTGTAACGCGATATCCATATATACCTGGTGGTGTACACGTTCAAGATGCCGATCACCAGGGAGGTCGGCCGTCTTCCACCTGCCATCATTTCGTAGACTATCCTCTTTTTATTTCTTTATCTTTCTCTCATTCTCTTCTTCATCTTCTTCTTCTTCTTCTTCATCGTCTTCATCGTCTTCATCGTCTTCGTGATCTTCCACTTCTTCGGCATCTTAAATTACAAACTGGTAGAGATCCTAGAACGAATCTATTCGATGGATTCCTTTAGAAAATAAATCGAAAAATCGTTTCGTTTGTCAATGATTTTTACGGTAGGTAGAGAGAAAAAAAACCCCCACCACAAGAAACCTAAAAAGAGTAGCTTAGAAATCGCGTTACATTCACATCAAGCTAACCCCGTCCACTTCAGACCCACCCTTCCAACCCAGAAGGAAAAGGTTTTCGAATCTCCCCTTCCCCAACTGATTTTTTTCGTTAGGTCACACGAAGTCGCACGGTGACGGAGCACATAATCCTGATATCTGTCGGTTTTCGGGCAATAAAACACGCGTCCCATACAGACACGGAACCCTCGAAAACTGCCGCTGCTGCTTCACGCTGATAAAGAAACGTGTAAAGATACCGATCCCCTTTTTCGCGTTAGAAACGACCTAGACCAACCACACGCCGTACTTTTTTTCCTTTCATTCGTGAACAAACGTTTCCTTCTTTCACGTTTTTACGCTTATTCACCTAAACTCGATAAGAGATTACGAATTCAGTTACAAGATTATTCTTAATAATTCGCATGTAAAACAATTATTTGTTAAATCAATAATATTCAACGAAAAATCCCAAATTTAAGATGATTCTTGGGCATCTATATAATTATAATTATTTGATAAAAAAATGTTATACTTTTATAATGTTTATGATTATATTATGACAATCGGTATAGAAATATTTGATATGAAAAAAAAAAAGAAAGAAATAAACTATACGGTAAAGTTCCTCGAGGAGAATCGGTTTGTGCCAGTGGTGAGGCCAAAGCCGGATTCGGCTATTACGTGTCCGTATGCGGGAGAAGCAGGTAACCAGATCGCATGGTCTCGAATGACCCATAGTCAGCCGGAGAGTAAATATTTTCATATTACTTTACTCGCACGTAACTTAACCATCGCAATTCTACACACCGTTTAGTTTCTCTTCTCGGCCGTTACGTACAGTTCATCCAAGTGAGAATCTTATCGTTTATGTTTTTCGTGACAATAAATAAGATCCTTGGATAAGTCGAGGAAAAAAAATATATATATAAAAAGAAAATAGAAAGAAAACACGACGAACGTCTTTAATAAAAAAGAAATATAAACGAAATGAGCGCAAGCGCATGTCTATGAGTGTGTGCGTGCGTGTTTGTGTGAATTACTCTTTACGTAAAAAAAATCAAACGTCGAAGAGGAAATAAAACATTGACTTAATAAAAACAAAAAGAAAGAAGGAAGTTGCACGTGTTCATCGATCCAGACCACCACCACCATCACTACCACCACCACCATCACCACCATCACTATCAGCACCATCATCACTATAACTACAACTGACATTTAAGTTCTCTTTCTCTCCTTCATCAGCTATTTAATGATCGCGATAGGCGATAAACAAAGCTCGGTTATGTTCGATGAAATACATGGCGGATGTTAATAATAATTGGTTTATCCTAGGAGAAGGATAACGACCGACGAGATTAAACAGACCAGGGTGCAAATTCTTCTTCTACTTTGAGAGAAAGAGAGAGAGAGAGAGAGAGAGAGAGAGGAAAAGAGGAAGAGATAGATTTCGAACATCTTTGGTAAGAACGTCGATCAACCGACGGAGAGTGGATTTTGCCTTTGAACGATATCGGATAAAAGAATAATACGCGAAAGAGCGAAAAGCTTTTGACTTTCCGGCACTTCAGAACGAAGAAGGAACGCGTAAAAGAAAGAATATGTAAGAGAAATAGAAAGAGATAGGGATGGTGGGGCTGACCCTCTCGGGATGTTTCTACTCGCAAACTGGATTTCGATGACCGATCTCCATTTCCATATGGGTCTCCTCGTGATACTACAGCAACGGAGGGTTGCTATGCCAAAAGTTGTCACGACGAAATTGATATTTGTACGAAGGTGTAGAGAGAGAGAGATAGAGGAAGAAACGAAGGGAAAGTCACATGGTTTACCTTCTTGAAAAAGAGCTCAAATCCTTACAAGAGTTTCTTTACCCCCTTTTCCATTCTCAATTTTTCTATCTTCTAATACAAAATATATATTTGTTTTATTTAATAATAAATAAGTCAAATATAATTCAAAGTTTCCATTGACTTCTGTATTTTTTATAATTGAAATAAAATTAAAAAAAAAAAAATCATCATATTTACAATATAAAAAATTGTCGTTAAACGTGTTATCTCGTTTATGCAAAAATTGTCAATCATATAATTTCAATGATTGTGAGAAAGAAACAATGTTATTAACCTCGAACTTATAACATAAGCAACAATCAAATTTTAATATATACATTTCTTAAAGATGCCCATTCATTTATTCATTTATTTCTGATTGAAAAAATATATTAAAAAATAGTGACACAATAATTAAATAACTAATTAGCGTGATAGCTACGTGCAAATGAGTTTCTCGGTCAATTAGTATAAATGATAGAAGAGGAAGAGGATAACAAAAGGGTCGTTTAGTCAACCCTTAGAAAAGGGTTTCTTGAGTGTCCCGCGTCATAGCATCTATGTAGACAGACGACTCGCGTCTTCTCAGCAGAGCAACGAACAGCATCTGCACTATACGGCTCCCGATATCCATACAAAGCTGTCTGCTGAATAATATTACACTTAACCTCGTACCACTCGGCCGATTATAGTTGGAACAACGTCGATAGTAGTTAGACCGTGCATCCTACGCGAATGCTAATTTCGGAACGGCCAGAGGTAGGCTTTGAACAACCAAGTACTCTCTCTCTCTCTCTCTCTCTCTCTTTGAATTTCCTTCTACAAGAATCCTAACTCTTGTGTTTATCATTCCTCTCGTTTCTTCCATATACTACAATATTTGTTCGATTTTTTTTCCCATAAATAATTCGAGATAGAAAAAATAGGAAAGATCTTTAAAAATAAATCATAATAAATCGTGTCCAAGAAAATTCCAGTATTGTTTAATATTTTTGAATTATTTTCATTATCTTTTATTCGCTCATTTATTTATTTATTTACCTTCTGTCTTCTTTTAAAAATTATTCTCCTTAAAAAGAAAAATGGATATAATCCTTACACGTACGTTTATTCGTTTATTTGATATTTTTCTTATCAAAGTAGAATCTGATCATTTTCTTGACGAAAGCAATGTTCCAGATGTTTGGAATGGTCGATGTGGCATGAAAATGTAAATTGTATTGCCATTCCCTTAGGCCCTATCTCTCTCTCTCTCTCTTTCTGTCTCTATCTCTTTCTCTCTTTCTCATAGTATTAAATACTGTCCGGGTAAGGCGCCAGTTACGGGTTCTATATTAGTTTCTGTTGGTTTCCTGATTGGATTCGGTTATTACATTTCCTACAATCTCGATACTGATTGTTTGCGGTCGGCAAGCACCAAAGCGAATTGCCCATTCACCTTAAAGCAGCAGACCCCCCCCCCTTTTACCCTCTCTCTTCTTTCCTTCCCAATTTCAGGTACTTTTAACAAATTTCATTAAGAACGCTTAAGTTTCTTCAAAACATTAGCCCCCTCCCTCCTGTTTCTCCTCCCTAGTTTTTTGTATTAATATCGCTTCAACTATTTCCTAATCGCAAGCTTCCTATAAAAAAAAAAAAAAAGAAAAAATAAGAAGATAAAGAATCGAACTTGTTCTTGGAATTAGAAATCCAAATTCGAGATCCAATATATCGATATCGGAAAGAACCGATTAGAAAGAGACAGAAAGGTTTGATCTATCACACTTTTAACTTTTCATCTCTCTCCCTCTCTCTCTCTCTCTCTCTCTCTCTCTTTCATTGAAAGCAAAGACAGAAGAGAGAAGCATGTACGAGTTGGTGGATCTTCGACGTGGGGAGTCCACTGTGAGTCCTTACCGACAGGACTTTAAAATGAGATAGAAAGAGAGATAGATATATTGAGTGATAGAAAGAAAAAGAGATAGAGAGAGAGAGAGAGAGATAAAGATAAAAAGAGAGAGAGAAAAGTAGTGGTCAGAGGAGGATTTCTGAGCGAACGCACAGCGGTAGCTGATGTATTTTGACGTGCCCGATGAGAGAGCCCGTTCTCTCTGTTGACTACATTATCTAATGGACCACCCTCTCTCACCCTCTCCTCCTCCCATTCTCCTCCACCTTTTACTTCTTCTCCACCTCTACACTTTTCTCGTTCGATGCACGCCTATCTACGATCTGCCACGTCCGGTCGTTCATCCAACAGCATCGTTGTCCTCGTCATTGTGTCCTACTCACTAATACTATTACATTTCATCATCATCATCATCATTATCATCATCGTCATCATTATCATCATCATCATCATCATCATCATCATCATTATCATCATTATAATCATCATTATCATTGTTTCTCCTCCTCCCACTCTCTTTTTCTCTCTTTCTTTCTCTCTTTCTTTCTGGATAATCATGCTGGCGGTCCAACCAGCTCTGATTTCATAAACGACCACGGATTTCTTTTCTCTCGGTGCGTGGCTCGCGTCATTCACCTGGACGATGCCAATAATAACGCCATACACAATCCTCGTCGTCGTCATCGTCGTCGTCGTCGTCGTCGTTTTCCTCATCATCGTTGTTGGATATACTAATAAGTGCGACTCACGTTAACCTCGATACACACTGCCTTGGATAGATCGATGCTCGTTCGTTCGTGATCGACGTCACGATCGATCCCCGTTCCATACATTCGCTTCTTGGAATCCACGTTTTACCTTACCACTCTGTCCAATGAATTTCTTAATACAATCATTATTATTATTATTGTTATTATTATTATTATTATTATTATTATTATTATTATCGTTCAATAGAAATGACGTTCAATTCGTATAAATTAATTTAAATAATTGAATCATCTTGAATTTATTTATCGATAATTTTTATTAATTTTTGTTGTCTGTTTATATATTATATGTATATATGAGAAAGATATAAAATTTTTGTTAAAAATTATTATATTATTTAAATGTTGTATCTCGGAAGAAATATGTTTAACTTCTTGTACCTGACCACCGGTAATAAACTTACGGGTGAGCTCGACTGTGTGCTAGGTTCAATTTAGTACTGGTAAGATGTTACACGGCAGTTACAATCGAGAAAGAGAAGTTCTCGCAAAAAAACTCAAGTTGAGTTACCGGGACTTTAAAAGGAAGATCGAGAATTCTCTTTCTCTCTCTCTCTCTCTCTCTCTCTCTCTTTTCTGTTAAACGATGGAACAACTATTGTCCACTTTGGCGATTCCTTACTTTCAAAAGAGAATAAACTATCCGTCGGAGGAATTTCCACATCGAATTCTCAACACTCTTTCCTTCTCTCTTTCTTTCACTTCCTCTCTTTTTCTAGATATCTTGAAATCTTTTAAAAACATTCTGATCGGTCGTATAATACCTTTCTGCAAAGACATTTTTCACGGTATTTCTCGCTCGAGTTAACATGACTTCATTGACCGCACGCGCAACTGTTTGTTCGTGTCCACTGAATTCCCGTTCATAATAAAATAATCCTTCCGTAAAATTGTATTACATATATAATAATAAGATTTAAAGAATAATCTTTAACGATCTTCGCGTTAGTATTTTAATGAAAATCAAATATAAATAAAACTCGCAAAATTATCAAACATCCTTTCATAGATTTCTTACAACTAAGATAATAAAGATTTCAAAAATACTCCCAGCAATCTTCATCGTTTGAATTGTAATTAAAACTTAATAAAAATTAAATTCAATAAACTCTCAAACATTCTGCAAAACAAAATTTCAAAACAACGATGAACGAATAAACAGTAACATTTAAATAACCAAACAACTAAATCATTTTACTAGGGGAAAGAAGAATGAAGAAGATTGTACGCGAGATAATAGAATGAATAACATTGTAGTGTATTGAAGACGATAGAGTTTAAGAGGAGGACAATTCTACTTGGTGATGGTGGGGTGGTGGTGGTGGTGATGATGGTGGTGGTGGTGGTGGTTTGTATTCGAAGTTGGTCAATAGTTTAGCCGCTCGCGTGTATCCTTTAGTATGCAACGTATGCAGTCGGTTGTTACCGAAGGAGTGGTTTGCCGAGCGGCCAATGGCGAGTGCTCGAGCTAATTCTAGGGTGCTGCCGGCGCGCCATCTTTGCATCATAATGCCTCTTTCCCTCCCTTCCTCCTGCGTCTTTCACCTTCGTACCCTCACCCTCTCTTTCATTCCAAAAGAGAGAGAGAGAGAGAGAGAGAGAGAGAGAGAAAGGGAGAGAAGGAGACAAACAGTGAAAGAAACAAAGAGGGAAATAAATAGACTACAACACTTTTTTTCTACCCCCCTTATATTTATCCTTGCAACGTAGGAAAAGAATGATTAAATAAAAAGAAAAAGAAAATATTGAAAGATAGAAGGAGAAGATACATCTTAGAAAGAATTTAATACGAAAGTGAGTAAGAAGGATCATTTCAAAGATAGAGAAAGAAAGAGAGAAAGAGAGAGAGAGAGAGAGAGTCTTTACTCTTCTTTAAGAGGGAAAGAGAAATGGGGAAAAAAGGGAGGAGCGGTGAGGACGATGAGAGTAGAGGGGCCGAAGGGGTTGTCTGCGCCTTGTCTGCCGGGAATCAATCACGTATCAGTGACGCTCAACCTGTGCCCACCTGCTGATGCCTTATAACGATCGATGAATATATCAACGATGATAATACATAAGCTTTTCTCTTTCCTAATTTTTTTCTTTTTTTTTTTTTTTTTTTTACTAAAATATTCTTCTTATGTTGTTTTGAGTTTTTTCTTAGTATTTATAATTTTATATAGCAATCTAATAAATAGAGCGACGAGCAAAAAAATCGATTAATTCATACATACACACTACACATGCATAAAATTATATATACGTAACTCATGCGTAGAAGAAGTTCTCAAGTGATGTCTTTAATAACGAAAAGGTGAAAATAAGAGAAGAGAAGAGAAGAAAAGAAGAGAAGTTTAAAAGATGTTGCCCGAAGGCGACACGGACTCGTGCTACCGTCTATCATCCTACGAGAGAGAAAGTAATCTACAAAGTTGATTTGCGTATGCGACGGCAACCCATCTTGGGTATTTTCTACCGTTGATATGCCTGACGCAACATGAAGAAACTGAAAAAAATATTACAACGCAAAGACGTCTTCCCTTCATTTCTTCTTCTTCTTCTTCTTCTTCTTCTCAATCTTCATCCTCTTCTTCGTTTTCTTCTTCGTCTTCTTCTTCTGCTTCTTTTTCTTTTTCTTCATCGATGTGAAAAGAATTCCTGAGATCGAATTCTCTCGATCGCGTTTTTTTCACGAGATTCAACGTCGATTTTTCTTTTCGACGTTCACTGAAAACGTGGCAAGAAACGACGACACATTCAACGTATCGGAGAGCTCAACCGACCGGTTCGATATTATTATTGCTGTTCTCTCTCTCTTTCTCTCTCTCTCTCTCTCTCTCTCTCTCTCTCTCTCTCTCTCTCTGTATATATATATATATCTTTTTCTTGAACGATAAAGGTATCGACAACAAAGCCGAGAGTGTTCGCGAGATCGCCTCTCGAAATGGCCAATGGCGAGAGATACTGCACGCTGAAGAAAAAGAGAGCGAAAGAGCGATAGAAAGATAGAGAGAGAAAGAGAGAAAGAGAGAACACAATAGGTTGCCGCCGCTGGTTCACAGTGACGGAAAATAATTAAAGCGAGCAAAGAAGAAAAGGAGGCGGGTTCAAAGGCATCGATCGAGACTCAATCCCTCTCTCTCACTCTTTCTCTCTCTCTCTCTCTCTTTTTATATATATATGTATCCTTCTCGCATCAGGGCAGGGTCAAAAAATAAGTTGACAAGATCAAAAAATAAAAAAAAAAAGGATGAAAAACTGTACTCTTAAGACCATAATATCGTATTTATGTTTTTCCTAGATGGGAGACGAAAAAAAAAACAATAAAACTAAATGCATTCCATTCGTTCAAATCTTGACAATGATCATCACATGAATAATTTATTATTAATAATAATTAATCACTTTTTTTTTTCTATGAAGTCTTCTTTCTTCGAGCAATCGACTGAACCGTGACACATACTAAGAAAATACATTATTATAACGTTTTAATGTAAGATTATTATCTACTTCTTGAGATCTTGTAACGAGGGGAACAAAAGCCGATAACAACGTGTAATAACTTTTCACTTGTGTGTTATGAGCTGTTTGCACCGATTAACTAGACATTTTTTCTTTATTATTTTATTACCATAGAATTTGATTGATAACTCAAATTTTTTGTATATTTTAAATAAATTTTCTTTCATAACTATTATAAGACAATTAATAAAAAAAACTTACAAGGCTGTGATATAATAAATGATACTTAATTATGATAGAGACTTAAGTCAGAAAATTATACAAATTTATTTTACGATATATTTTATATTATAAACATTTGTTATATAAGATAAATCGCGTCACATAATTACCGATATCATAACCATAAATTATGTCTTAATAAACATCGTAAAAAGTCTTGCTTATAAAACATGATAAACAAATATTTTTAGAATCTTTATAGTCTCTGATAGATTTCTGAAAATTTAGAAAATGAAAAAGAAAGAGACAGTGACAAAGGTGTTAGTGTTGTTTATACAAAACATTGATATCGACTTAAGAAACATCAGTGTGGGTCGAACAACCGGTCTAAGACGACAGACGGTAGCCGAAAGTCGTACAATCGGAGCTCGTTCGTGTTATAGCATTATTTTGACTTTCGATGTTGGCCGTGCGAAACCCCCTGCTGTAGTTAGGATAGGCCGTGATAATTCTGACTGACTCTGACCACTCCAGGGTTCTGACCACCAACCGAGATATACTTCAACGAGCTATCTTAAATGATCTTGACGAATATTCATCTTTCTTTAATAAGAAAAGGCAAAGAGAGGATAGATAATAAGCACAAAAGAAAATAATATTATATATATAAAGAAATAAAAACAAGAGAAATTAATTAAAATCTCTTCGCTATATCATGAACCAACTCTCACTTACTTTAATCTTATATTTTTTCAGTCGTCTATCAAAAACGGTTGAAGAAGGAACGAAGAGCGAGAAAGCGATTGCAGGAGCAATTAGATCTAGAGATAAAGAGGCGCACGCAATTGGAGGAGGCACTTAAAGCCACGGGAGCTTCGTCCGAGCAAGTTCGAGCGATCACTGGTAAGTGTATACAACTGTTAACGTATATATACACACAGTTACCATCACAAAGAAATTCAAACGTATCTCTTATTCGAGATCTCTCTTCTCTTTACAAGTTCGTTTTCGTGTTTTGGTTTTTATTTCTTTAATTTATATTCGATCGTAATCTTGGACGTCTTTAAATCACGATTACACCCCCAATGTCCATTTTAAACTTTGACCTATGTAGAGACAGAGTAAAGAAGAATAATGTGATCGTGTAAGAGTCTCTATCGTGTTTCCCTTTCCTCGATCGGATTACCAAGAGACAGAGAAGACGATTTTCAAGTTGAAAGATAGGAAGTCGTTGAATATCTTCACAACGAGATCAACATCCCTAGAGGTTGGCAGTGATCTTAGAAGGAATTAATTAATTCGCCAAGGCAAAGTAAACAGACTGACACCCGTTAGAATATGATTCCTTACTTATCCTCTAGTGAAATTCACCTGATCCTTCCTTCCTTCCTTCCTTCCTTCCTTCCTTCCTTCCTTCCTTCCTTCCTTCTCGGTATATCATCGTCGTCCTATCAGCCTATTCACCATCCTTTTCTTTCTTCTATGTTTTTTCTTCTTCTTCTTCTTCCTTTTCTTCGAGATTTAACCCGCCCACTCTTCGAATCCTCCGGCAAGAGAAGTACTAAGAAAGAGAGAGAGAGAGAGAGAGAGAGAACACGGCACCCTTCTTCCTGTCACTACCAAAACTCAAACGCGAAACCCTTTAAGTGAAATCTCTTATTCCGATATAACATTTCCTGCTCAGTTGGCTGTTTGCCTGCCTCCTGCCAAATGGTTCCTCCTCTACTTCTCTCCTTGGCACGTTCTCATTCTCGTCCTCGTCACCGTTCTCTCCTCTCTCCTCCTCGTTCTCGTCCTCATCCTCGTCTTCGTCATCCTTCTCGTCATCTTCGTCTTCAGTACTGTTGATTAATCCTGTCAGATCCAGAGAGTAGCGATACTAATTTCAAATCAAACGGAACGAGACTCCGCATTTCCACGACACGACAGAAACAAAATGGGAGAGAGAGAGTACACAAAATTATTTTCCGTAAACGCGATTACCGTATTTATTTATTTATTACATTATCAATAAATTTATAGTCATCAATCATATTTCTATTTTATTAAAATGTTAATTGTATTTTGTTTGTTTAATAAAGAAAACGTGACGACGGAAGCTCGTACAAGCACAGAACCACCAGAAGCGAGTCCAGTACACTCGCAATCTCAGCAACAACCATCCCAACAACAGACGCAACAACAACCCCTTCAGCAACAACAAACGGCGGCGCAACAATACAGAGAAGCTCAAGTTCCACGTCCGTCGCAACAACCGTCTACGCCGGAGAAGCCAACATGGGGATACGGGTTGGACCTAATCGGTAGTCAGGCTTCGGCCTTTTGGCAAAATTACCAAGGTAAGTTTCTTTAGTCTCCATTATTTTTCTTCAATTTTTGTCTATATAATTTAGTTAAAAATTACCTTGGAATTCCGATCTTTTAATATAATACATTTGTGGTACCCAGGGACCATCAATCACGTTCACAATTTTCTTATTCCATAAATTTATAATTCAAATAAACTTAGAATAATTTTTTCCTACGGATTTAATTAGACACACTTGCGGTACCCACATATTTCATTTTCTTATTTCATAAATTTTACATTTTAAACCACTTTCGCATATAATTTGATCTAAAAGATAGTCGCATTTATATAAAATAATCTCAATAAATAATATATCAGCATCATGATAGTTTCATATTCGCGATGATAGGAATCGTGCAATTTAGGGAGAAACTCTTTCATCGAAAAGTATAGGGACGAAAATAAGAGAATGGGAGAAAGAAGGGCAAGGATCTGTAGCAGACCGCTAATTCGGATAATCGCGTTCTCGTATTAGAATCCACTCAATTTTTCTGATCATCCGGACGAGTGGCCTCGATCCCCGTTTCCAGTATATGCACCTATACGTAGTAGGTATACTACTACGATAAGGGTGAGAGAGAGAGAAAGAGAGATAGAGAGATAGGTGGAAGAGAAAGGAGAGGGGGGGGGAGTTTAAGGGAAAAGAGAAAAACCGCGAATAGGAAGAACGGAGAAAGAGGGATAGAAGAGGGAAAGGGGGTGGAGAAAAGTGTGTGTCGTGTGGTATCGGCCAAAGTAAATTATTCGAAAGATCTCGAGCGAGAACAATCACGCCGGAGGCAATAACAACCCCGTATACGAGGAGAGAAAGAGAGAGATAGATATATATAGAACACTGTTTATAGGTGTAGGTGTGTATGTGTGTTTATGAGAGAGAGAGAGAGAGAGAGAGGGAAATAGGTCTGACGAGGAAACACGAGATATTTGAATCGAGTCTCAGGAGCAGCCACCCGGGCATCATGATGCGGAATCCATTTGCAATAAACAACAGAGATTTAGGCGAAGAGAAAGGGAGTGGGAGGGACCAAATAGAGAGAGAGAGAGAAGGAGAGAAAGCGTAACGTCTCCGTTGTCGTCTAAGGTGGGTACTTACACCACCCGAAGGGACCTCAGAGCCGTTGTGTCTTCGAGTCCATGCATTCTATACCAGCAGTGATCCTCATGTTTGGAAAATTTTCCAGAAACTTGGTGATAGAAAATTTTTAATCGACTCCTACCAATCAGTGATTTTTCATTAAAAATTTCAATACAATTTCTTTGAATTTTGGTCAATTATTGAAGTTGATTAGTATGAGTAAATCTTCGTATGATTGTAGACGTACGCTTTTGTGCTCATGTGTACGTATTATTGTTTTTTTTAGTAATGATTTATTTAGACCAAAATTGTATTGTTATCTTGATAAACAATAGAATTAAGATTTCGATTAATTAGGTGATAAGTTAATAGATTGTCAATGAAATTATTTACATTTACTTGTAAATGTTTAAAATTATTGTTAGTTTTGGATTGTTTAAATGATTCACGTGAGCGCCACTGGGCGTAATGCAGAGTTTATGCACATTTCTCGTAAGTAAGGAAGGAGCCGTAATTTCCCCGGCGGCCACCGTGGTTCTCTGTGGCGTTACCTGTATGTTCTCTCCTCCTACTCCCCCTCTCTCTCCCCCTATCACTCCTCCTCCTCCTTCTCTACCACCTTCTTCTCAACCACCTTCTCCTCCTTCTTCTTCTTCCACTCGCGTTTCCTTGGCCTCCCTTAAACCTCTCCCACCCATTCGCTCCTGTTCGCTCCGTCCTCCTTTTCCACCTCATTCTCCTCATCTGTATTCCCTCCCTCGATACTCCCTCTCACTCGCACACGTATCATTCCTTCGCAACATCCACGGAGAAGACGACGACGACGACGACAACGAAGACGACGACGAAGACGACGAAGCACTCCAGTACGCTTTAATATTCAGACTATATGCAATAATTTCATGGCAACCATAATCTTTCCTCCGTCTCTTTCTCCTCCTCCTCTTCTTCTTCAAGCTCCAAAGAGGCTCGTTCATATGATCATACTTATGTATCGCGAATCGTATTCTTTAAACTAGTCGTTAGATATTGTTTTTCCGTATTATTATTTAAATAATAATTTGTCCTTATCTAAAACTATTTGAATAAATTTATTTCTCTATCGGAACAAATTTTCTAATAAATTATTATTTAAAATAATCATTTTTCTCTCTATTTATAATTATTTGAACAAAAATTAACATTTATATTTGAACAAAAATTGTCTGATCTAAGATAATATTTTTCTCTATTTATTAAAAAATATGAAAATATTCGGGAAAGTGTTAGCGTTTGTTGTAAACAAAAACAAAAACAAAAAAGAAAATTTATAAAAGATAAGAGCATCGTAGAAACGAAATCACATAGAACGTACTCGCAGGAAAGACAATAACCTCGCAAGAGTGATAAAGCGTGACAGGTGTATATGTGTATATGTATATATGAACAATATAAAGGTCGAAGAAAGGTAAAGTGGAGGAAGCAGAGGGTGAATGAGAAATAGAGAGAAAGAGAGAGGATGTTGAAAGCATCCCTCGTTGCTCGAATATATCCACAAGACAAGACGTGGTTTTCCGGCGAACGAACTACGACAGGAGAAATCGGATGGAGGAAGAGGAAAAGAAAGAGGAACAGAGAAAACGTGTGAGAAAGAGAAAGATAGAAGGGTGCTTCTATTTATACGCCATGGTAGTTTTTCGCGGGATCGTGCGTAGGTGCCGTCCGAAATATTAGGGGTTGCCACCCCCGCATGACGATTACGAGCTCCGATTTTGTTGAACCTTCTCTCTCTCTCTCTCTCTCTCTCTTTCTTTATTTTCTCTTCTTTTTCTTTCTTTTAACGGGGCTCACGCAATTTTCACCATCGAATTACACTTCCTCCTCCTCCTCTTCTTTTTTCTTCCTCACCTCTTCCTCTTCCTTTACTCTTCCAATGTACGAAGCCAATTTCGTCGGCTCGATCTCGTAGACGCTCGAACGGAAAAATTCTCGCTTTTTATTATTCTAGTAAATGACGACGAAGTTCGTGCGAACGACTCGATGAATAATATTGTAGAGAACAAGACAGAGAGACAAGAGAAAGCAAAAAAAAGAAAAAATGTATAAAGAAAAGGAACGAGAAAATCGATCCTGTCTAAAATACTGGATATATAATTCTCACCCGAAAGTACTCACATTTATTATATTTATATTTTATTTATTTATTTATTTTATTCTTCTTAAATTTGTTGTTTCAACAACATATTATTTAATTCATTACGAAGGTCAAATCTTTTTGTTCGATTTCAAAGATAGAAAGAGAGAGATTTAAAGTGGTGGTAAAAAATAAGAGAGGAAAACTAGAGATACATCGAAGAATGGTTTACATAAAAAAATAAAAAACGAGAAAGAGAGAGAGAGAGAGAGAGAGAGAGAGATTTCGTAATCTTGGAAAGACACAATTCTGCTCGAAAAAGCTTCCTCCTCGTCCTCGTCCTCATCCTCGTCGTCGTCGTTGACATCATCGTCTTGCTCGCTTGCTTGAGCTCGATTCGACTCACGGAAAAGAGTATCTCGTTATCGTCGAAGGATGAAACGAAATTCCCACCCCTTTTAAAGAGGCTCGCGTCGCACTCGCATGAATTCAAGTGAGAGTGAGAGTGAGTAAGTGAGAGAAAAAGAGAGAAAGAGAGAGAGAGAGAGAGAGAAAGACGGGAGTTTAAAAAGAGCAAAAGGTTGTGGGGTCGAAGGGAGATGAGAGCTCGTTCTCTAACGCCCGCGGAAATTTGAAATTATAAGACTCTCGATTCGGAAAAAAAGAGGGATGAAGAAGAACTTGCAAAGCTCTTCTCTCTTTCTCTCTTCGCCCCTCTTAACTCTCACCCATCTCACCAAACTCAACCCCTATTCTTTCGCTCGTCCCGCTAATCTTTTTATTCTTTGCTATTAACGTTAACCCTTTAAACTCAGAAATTAAATAACATTACTAACTTATATTTCTTTTTTCATTTGTCGTCGACTATTAAAAAAAGAATATCAAGGATACAAGAGAGTATGTGGCAATAATTTATATGACATATATAATATTTTGTTCTTTTTTTTCTCTCTCTCTTTCTCTCTTATAAGAATTTGACTAACATTTCTTAAGTTCCCTGATTCATATAATTTCACGCTCGGCTTGCATCTCGAGCACAAGAGCCCATCGTCTCATTCTCTTTCTCTTTCTCTTTCGTTCAACAACGTCGCACACCGTCGTTCTATTTTACATCAAGATCAGAGAATTAAAAACGCGAAGCTATACGAAATCAACCCTCGAGTCTAACACGCGCGTGCACCCTTCTTCTTCTTCTTCTTCTTCTTCTTCTTGATACTTCCACTTTTCTTTTTTTTTTTTTTTTACCTTTTTCCTCTTCCTCTTCTTCTTCTTATTTTACTTCTACTTTTACATTTTTTTTCTTTTTACTTTCTTTCCTTTTTTCCCATACTCCTCGCGTGCTTCGAGCAAAACATGAGTGGGAACTTTCTCTCTCTCTCTCTCTCTCTCTCTCTCTCTCTCTCTCTCTCTTTCTCTAGTTTAGATCTTCTCTCTTTCTCCTCTTTCTCTCCTTTTCCTCTTCTTTTCCTCTTCAATACTACTCGAGTATCCATATCTTCTTTTTCGTCGACTACTTAAGTTGCTTAAATTTCGTCGTTACTCGCGCCGACCAAAACTCTCGAGTACACTCGAATCTGATCTTCAATGGAACATTCAGTGAGAAAGCGAACACTCTCAAAGAATAAAATAAAAAAAAGAAGAGAGAGAGAGAGAAAGAGTGAGAGAGAGAGAGAGAGAGAGACAGATGTAGATAATAAACGAAAGATTAACCAGATTAACGCATTATTATACTTTACTTATACGTATATAAAAACAAAAAAAATTCTTCAACGATTAATACTTCACATTGACGAATTTCTTCGTAGATACACTTACTTAATAAAGCAACAACAAAAAAATAACGAGAAGTCATCGTTGTCATGTCTTTAGCAAGTACCCTCGAACCATAACGATTCCAATTTCAAGGCATTTCGACTAAACGTTACCTCGATATACCATACTCAAAAGCTTCGGGAACACAGAATCCGAGTAAAAAGTAGTCCGACAACGTTGGACAATAGCGACACGATACGACGAGATACAATGGCAGAATTTTTCCAGACTTTAAAAGATAAAGAAGAAGAAGAGAAAGAGAGAGAAGAGAAGAGAAGAAGGGCTACTTTCGAAAGGAAGCCGAGGGAAAGATAGAGAAAGAGAGAGAGAGAGAGAGAGAGAGAGAGAGAGTACCTTTCCTCTTTTTCTTTCATCTTCCACATTATTTTATTTTTATTTCCCCTTTCCACTCCTCTTCTTCTTCACTCTTCTTCTACTCTTTCGTCCTTTTCGTCCTCGGCAGAGCAAAGTCGGCCTCCTCCGAACGCATTGTGTCGAAGTTAATTACGTGAGGATAAACGCAGAGTCATATAGCTCTCTTTCTCTCTCCTTTTTAACGTATCCACACCTCCCCTTCTCTTCCCCTCTCTACCCCGCTGCATTCTCTCTCTCTCTCTCTCTCTCTCTCTGTTTCTCCCATCCTCCTTCTCGAACGCCAACCCCAAAAAATCGGCGCAGCATCGACCACAATACCAAAAGCGTTTAGATTCGAGGGAACCGGCCTCTGGCCTGAAATTGTTTTCATTGTCCATACGATTTGTCAAGGTTTATATATATACACACACAGATACACACACACACATATACACACGTACGCATACGCGCGTATTGTACAAGCGTATTATACTATGTCACAAGGGTTAATGTGTGCGTTGAAATCGCACGAAACGAAACGAGACGGCTAAGAGCTTGTCTTTTTTTCTTTTATTTTATTTTAATTTTTTTTTTTTTTTTTTTTCATCAACTCCGGTGATACGTCACGCTGTCCCAAAGAATATACGCGATCAATGAGTCCGCGAATCTATCTATCCATCCATCCATCTATCTATCTATCCTTCTTTATTTCTTTATTTCTTTCCTTCAATCTCACTCCGCGTAGCTGCTTTTTCACTCGATCCCCCTTTCAAGTAACCCTTTTATTTAGGACTGACGTTCGAAAAAGGATACGCGTACGTGTTAAGGGAAAGTCAGGTCAGTCGTTTTTATTTTTTTTTTTTTTGGTTTCTTAAACGTTCGACAATGTGAGTCACGACAGAGGAAACAACCGTGAAGGTATTCGGTGAAAAGTTTCAAAGGATTAATTCGTTGTTAACATCGAACATTCCCATCCCTCGATCTCGTTCTTCTTTTCTTTTTGTTTTTATAATATATTTATAAAAAAAAACATGTATTCGTGTATGTATATGTATATTATTTCGATATTTCTATAAAACGTTAAGATAATTTCACGAACTTAGTAATCCCTAAATCGTTTATTTTCAATGCTCATTTTCTCTTTCTATCATTTGAACACCCTTTTCGTATATAGAAGGCTATATCTTGAGCAGTTAAATTGTCATTTGGATATCAAAGGGAGGAAAACGCCCCGCGTCCGGATAAGGGCGCGAGAGGTAGGTAATTTGGCTCTCAGTGAAACGCAAACATCCAC
Source organism: Polistes dominula (assembly GCF_001465965.1). Next base: position 907,616 of record NW_015148983.1, read on the forward strand.
GGTGTCCCATGGAATATAACAACGTCCCTGACGAACGCACAAATTCACACCCACGTAGTACGAAACAGCCCTCAGCTATTGTTGCACAAAGCATAATGGAATCTCGGTCCCGTCGTTTCTAGTCCTACCTTCTCACGTCTCCTATACGAATGTAAGAGAAAGATAGACAGAAAGCCAGAGAGAAAGGGAGAGAGAGTGAGAGAGAGAGAGAGAGAGAATCGGTTACTCTTCTCGCACCCAGGGTGTACCAGTTAAGCGAGGCTTAATGGCCTAGCAATTGGATTTTACCATTGGTCTTTGCCTAAGGAGACGTCATTTCACGCTTACAGATTTGATCTTATCCCTTCTTCCCTCTCCCTTACACTTCCTTATCTATTAACTATCTTCAATTTATCTTAAATTACTTTTCAATTAATTAATAATGATTGATCAGTAAACAAAATAACTATTATATCGTTCGTTCACAGAAAAAAATAAAATATGTAAGGAACAAATGTGTGAGTAGAAAAAAAAAACAAAAATAAAAGAATACGAATAGAAAGAAGAATGAAAAAAAGGTTTTATAGGAGGTACCACAGTTTAGCCAGGTCAACTCAAGGTCGAGGAAAGAAAAGGCCTGAAACAAGCACGGTCGGCGGTTAATTCGGCGCGATATCATTAAAGAGACATTTTCCAGTTTTCACCCTAATCCAAGCGGAATTCAGTGAACAAATCCTCGCTCCCCCGTTTCAATGGCCGCCTTATTCCCTGTTATATGTGTATTCCTCTTTCTCAAATGGTGATACTGGTAGTAGTGGTGGTGGTGGTGGTGGTGGTGGTGATGGTTATGGTTCCCCTTTTCTCACCAGCTAGCATCTCTCACTGCTTTTCCACTAATTACTCTTCCGCCTCGTCCTTGGTGAACGCTCGGAGTCGCACGATGTTTCCGTTTCATGCCTCGACAAGAACGAACCTAAAAGACCAAGTGAGATATATATTCACGTTCTCGTGGATAACCCGAAACCACAGAGCTTCTTTTGAGATAGTGAAAGAGAGAGAGAGAGAGAGAGATAGAGTAGGGTTGACGCAAGGCAAATCGAATTATTTACATTTAAAAGCATCGAAGTCTCTTTCTTTCTTTCTTTCTTTCTTTCTTTATTTATTTATTTATTTATTTATTTTTTCTTCTCCTTTGTTTTTAAACGATCGTACAAATAAAAATTAGAAAATTTTCGAATATTCTCAAAAATGAATAATTTCTTTGGACAGATCGAAAATATAGGACAAATTAGGAAAGAAAATATTTCAGATAAATTTATCGATCTTATTTCCTTACGTCCAAGCAAAATTAATTTCTCAAAGTACGACCTGTCAATTTTTGATTATCTTTTCTTGTCGCAGAATCGCTGGTGCAGGAACTCGAGCTGGAGAGAAAATCGCGGCAGCATCAGGTGGCCGAGAGGGACCAAGTTAAGTCTCCTCTTCAAGGTGCGTTCAGCAAAAGTACAAGACATTCGGATACATTTTAATTCAAGTACAAAAAGAAACTTAGCAGCCATTTTCCTTGACAAAAAAAAAAAAGCAAACTAAGAAACAAACACACAAACAAAAAGAAAATAAAGAAACTATGGCGTTGCCGTTGATCTTCCATTTTATTCTAACATCTGAAACGAACAATTGGTAATTAAAGCAAATATTATTACATTGGCCGATTTAAAATTAGAATTAATAACGTCATGAAAGTCATCATTCATTTTCATTATATCCAATTCGATCCAATATATTGAGAATAATAATAAATAAATAAATAAATAAGATGATAAAAAAAATCCCTGAAGAGGAGGCAGACGCTTTTTGATTCCCCTTATGAAATAATAATAATAATAATAATAATAATAATAATAATAATAACAATGATTATCATCGTTTAAAAAAAAGAAAAAACAAGTTTTTTTTCTTATTAGAGGAAGTAATAAGAAAAAGAAAAGTTAGTTAGGATGTCGTTCTTATTGTTAGTCTCAGCTCGTCGGTGCGCGAAACAAGAAGGAGTTTCTTGTCATCCGGAATAAAGTTTCGATCTTTAATTAGAAACTAGAAGAAGGGTTGGTAGAATGAGTGAAAGAGAAAGAGAGAGAAAGAGAGAATAGAAGTAAGAGGGAAAAAGAGAGACAGAGAGAGAGAGAGAGTAGTCTCTCCAGGACTCGATTTCTTGTTGCGGCGTCAGCGGCATACGCTGGCAAATTCGAAACTTGGCCTCGCCTCGTCGAAACTTGTCCAAAGTAAGTTAAGTGATCCGACAAAAACTATACATATAATATATATATATATATGTTATTATATATATTGTATATATTGTATATATAGATATTCTTGAATGTGTATTCTTCGTAGGATAGGTGTGCGCACACGCATTCACGTCGCGTGACGTAGCACATAAATAATCGTTTTTCGTTAGATCATTCTACTTCTTCTTCTACTTCCAGATCCGATTTTAAACACATCAACCCTTTTTAAGGAACACACCTTTAATTGGTCCCACGAATCTTTGTAAAATTGAAATTCTTTCCGCTCCGGAAGAGACTTTACTTTTTCCAGCTTTCATTTATGAACTGCCGACGGATCGTGATTCGACGATAAACAAAGAATGAATTTGTAAACGATTTTCTTATATAGATCATGTCTGTTATATATTAATTAATAATACATTTAATTATTCGACGAACAATTCGTATTTATTTATCTGATTCTGTTATCTTAATTTTCTATTCTTCTATGTGGTCAAATAAATTAGACACAAAATATATATTATTATTATCATTAATATTATTATCAATAATAATAGTTGAAAGGAAAGAAACGTGTAATATTCTTAAACAATAATTAGCGTTATCCATGCGAAATTCTCTCTCTCTCTCTCTCTCTTTCTTATTGGTCGTTTCAGGACAAAGAGGAGATAGGCCATTTGGTAGGATTAAGAAAGGAGAGGAAGCGACTCGGTCTGTTAGCGCCACACTCATTTTCAATCATAAGCGACAGTCCGATAAAAAGTCGAGTGGCGGCTCGATCTCAAAGGGTTTTCGAAGGGCCGATGACTCGACCGGTCTCATATTTACGTAGCGATTCCTCCATCCTCTTCACCTCCTCTTCCTCCTTCCTGCAGGACTTCTTCTTATTATTATTCTCTTCTTCCTCCTCCTCCTCCTCTGTATGTTTTTTTTTGTTCATCTTGTTGTTGTTTTCCTTTTTTTTTTTGTTATTTTCATCCTTCACTCCTCTCACTCTCTCTTTCATCTTGCATATACAAGCACGCTCTATTCACATTCTACTTTTCGAAAGGCAAACGATAATTAGTGAGCGGTGCTTCTTATGAACGAACGATCATCGAATGACCTTAGCAACCTTCCTCCTTGGAAGTCACCACCCCCTTTTCGAAAAATCCTTAGACTCCTTCGGAGGAATCGTCCAAGGCACTCGATCAAAGTCTATACGTTATCTTTCTCTTCTTCTTCTTCTTTTTTTTTTTTTTTTCTTATTCTTCGAACTAACCCTTCGAGGATCTCTCATTCGGCCGAATGAATTCGTAATTAATTTGCCCTTCCGATAACGATGAAATTTTCGAACGCGGGTTCCTTTATCTTTCTAGTGTATATATGTATGTGTTTGTGTTACCGTGAAAGATCAAAATTGGAGAATGTCAAGATTTACATTTTCGCTTTGTGTATGAACGAAATATTAACCTATATAGATATGCCTAAATAATCGGGTTTCACCGAAGTATTTGGTATGTGCTTACGTTTATCATGTGAATCTTGACATTCTCCAATTTCGATCTTTCACCGTAACATATATATATATATATATATATTTACTTTGGGTACCACCAATAAAAAAGAAATTAGTATACTAACCACAAGAATGAATTTAACATTAATTTTGTATAAGATTAAATCATTACATTTTGTCTTAATTATATTAAATAAAAAATTCTTTTCGATATTATGAAGATCGCATATCTCAAGAATAATTATAATATTATTATTATTATCAGTGAAATAATTCTAAAAAATTATATATTCGTTTAATATGTGAACATACATTCTGATACAATCTGATTTACTTTATTCTCGAGTATATACATGAATATTTTATTCAGGTTGTTACAAATAAAACAAAGAAATTATAAAACGTAATACGAATGTATATATTTAATATTAATTTTGTTCTCAGGTAATAAATAATTCCATTAAATAACAAACAATTGTTCTTACTATGAAGATCTTATCACAATAATATAATTACAATATATAAATATTATTATTAATAAAGTAAATTCTAACATGTTGGATATTAGTTTATCAATCTAAAATGCACTTTTTGAATTTCATTTGTTTCAGAATCGCGGACAGGCTATTACAAAAATTCAGTACTGTTTACGAGTGCGACTTAGAAGATGCAGGAAGATGCTGGACGAGGCGCAGATCGTATTAATCGAAACGATTAAAGATCATCGGATCGAAGTTGAAAAAGAAGACAAGATTTTGAATGGAAGTAGGGGACACAGGGACAATGGCTGAAGAAGATTATTCTTCCGTTTGAACCAATGAGAGCTGAGACGAAAGGAAATGAAAAGGGAAACGTGAACCAAGATGGCAGAACAAAAGATGATACACAGAAGAAGAAGAAGAAGAAGAAGAAGAAGAAGAAGAAGAAGAAGTTGAAGAAATAATAAGCAAGGACTCTCTCAAGTGATTCGAGCAGTGAGTGTGTTGTTGTTAACAAGAAGAAAGATAAAAATAAATATGAAATGAAATTAAAAAAAAAAAAAAACAGTCAAATAATAAGAAGACGAACAGATATAACAAGTGCGGGAAGAAACTCTCTCGAACATTTTTAACGTAAACGCAAGACGCTCTGGTGATAATAATAATAATAATTAATAACGATTCGTGATATACATATACATATATATATATACACACGCAGGTATATACATATATTATTAAATATACATCTATTATATATATATTTATATGTATATATTATCAGGAAGTGTCGAACGATTTAAATAAAAAAAAAAAAAACAATTGTGAGAACGATCGCGGATTAGAAGAAAACTACAATTTTCCAAAAATCCAAAAAACAATTTGAAATCGCGAGCCGTCCTCGTGGTAGTGTTACATTTCTAAAACGAAAAAAAAGAAAGGTGGGAAAACAGAGAGAAAGAGAGAGAGAGAGAGAGAGAGAAAAATGTTAAGAAAAGATACGAATCGATCGAGCACATATCAACGACGTGTTGTAAAACGCGTATTAAAAACATAAAAACTAATTAAAAATAACACACACACATACATAAATACATACATACACAAACACGCGCACACATACATTCACAAACACACATAAACACTCATATACATATACAGAGGAAACGTTTTCGCGAATTTCTTCATTGAATAAACGCTAAGCTAACGGAAGCTCGTAGATTCGCGTTGTTCGTTTTGAATGAAGAAAGAGGAAAAGAACGAAAGATAGAAAGAGATAGATAGATAGATAGAGAGAGAGAGAGAGAGAAAATATATTGTACACGTAATAATCGAACATTTACGAATGTTCGAGATTATTAATCGAGAAGAAAAGTTAAGTAGAAAACGAAAGATAGATAGATGAGGATGTAAGAGTATGAAAGAGAGAGAGAGAGAGAGAGAGTGAGAGAGATGGATAATCGAATCGAGCAACACAAAATATCTTACAATTAGATAGATAGAGTGAGAGTGAGAGAGAGAAAGAGAGAAGAAGAAGAAGAAGACGTATTTCTAAAGACTGCTTGAGAGTGCATGCGTGAGTGCATGCCTTCCTAGAGGTACCCATCTCCCAATTATCGCGACGAGGAGTTTAATTAGCTAATTGTTTTAAAGTGCACAGAGAAAGAGAGAGAGAGAGAGTGAGAAAGAGAGAGAGAGAGAGAGAGAGACACTTTTATGTATGTCTCATGCGCTGCTAAGCGCGCAACACGAAAGCGCGCCAATTTACGAGTATTATTAACGATTACTAATATTATAATTATATATTATATATAAATATATATATTATTATTATTATTATTATTAATATTATTATTATTAATATTATTACTATTATTATTATTATTATTATTATTATTATTATTATAATTTCGCAGGCGTCAGCGACAACAGAGCTGGTCGGTTTGCTAAAAAAAAAATGAAAAAGAAAAAAAGATTCAGAGAAAGAATGAGAGAGAGCGAGAAAGAGAAAGAGGAGAAAGGGGGAGATAGAAAAAGAGAGAAAGAAAGAGAGAGAGAGAGTGATAAAGGAATGCACAGAAATTTTATCGAGTCGTGTCGCTTCGTACGTGTTTTTAATCATTTTATTATCTTCCTTTTCTTCTTGTTTTACATCGATTAGATTTGTCAATCGATCTCGCGTGATCCTTTTCTTCTTCTTTTTTTCTTTTTTTTTGGTTCCTTCTTTATTTCTTTTGAAAATATTTCTCTTCTTCTTTTTTATTACAACCGAAGAGAAAGTGAGCCGTGAGAAGAGTATGGAGGGGGAGGAGGGTATATAGAAAAATATGTGACGAGCCACGACTCGAGTAATGTATTATAACAAGAGAAAAAGTATGTGTGTGTGTGTGTGTGTGTGTGTGTGTGTAGTGTCTCTCGTTAATGCGTGCAAAAAGTGTACGTAGAGAAAAGTATTGATAAGTTAGATGACGAAACGATCGTCAATAAGTAAAATAAAAAAAAGAAAGAGTGATAAACTGTGGTGAAATAAATAGTGAACCGCGTACGTTGAACGAAATCTCGAAAAGATCGTATTTGCGATGGTGAAAATAGATTTGTGGTTTGCGTGTGTGTGAGTGTGAACGAGAGAGAGAGAGAGAGAGAGAAAATATAGCAAAGAACGAGAGAGAGAAAGAAAGAAAGAGAGAGAGAAAGAGAGAGAGAAAGAGAGAGAGAGAGAGACAGACAGAGAATTAATTCTCGAGACATCTTAAAAAAAAAAAAATCACATAACGCATTATTTATATATAAATAACTTAGAGTTAATACCGAAAGCAAGTAAGTCTAATCCATATTGCGTGTGTCCCGCGTTTCGCATCGGTCGTCCGAAGAAAAAAAAGAAGAAGAAGAAGAAGAAGAAGAAAAAGAAGAAGAAGAAAATGAAGATGATAAAGATAAAGTAAAAAAAAAGAAAATGATAAGAACATTAAACGGTGAAATATTTCTTGTCGCGTTTGTAGTGAACAAAAATAACAAACAAACAAAAGCAACAACAAATAAAGTTAAAGTTTTAAAATGATAATAGTATGATCCAATAGGGTTAGGTATGGAATGAGTAAAGTGAATAATTCGAAGGAAGGAATGAAAATGGAAATGAAGATAAAGAGAGAAGAGTAACAAAAATATTAATAAGAAACGCAGGAAGAAATATTTCGTCGGAAAGAAGGACGAATCCCATCATATTTAAGATCCATGTACAAAGTCTTTTGCCGTAAGATTCTTGTGTTGTAAAGTTCACATAATCATAGTGTCTAGATCGTAATTGGCTAAAGCCCCGTTAAGACGATGCTACACGTAGAGAACCACCGATTAGCTGATCATCCGTACTTTGCCATCGTCATTAAGACGATTGATTGGCAAGTAGAAATAAAAAAGGAGGAGGAGGAGGAGGAGGGGTTAAGAAGAAACGAAAGAGAGAGAGAGAGAGAGAGAGAGAGTGAACGAAAGAGTGAGAAAAAACATTCAATATTCGAATGACGTATTCGATCGTAGAGAAAAGAATCTTTCTTCGTGTGATTTAAAAAAAAAAAAAAAAAAAAAAAATATTATATACAAAATAAGTATCAAATAAAATTGGAATAAAAGAGAAAGAGAGAGAGAGAGAGAGAGAAATTTTGCACCTTTACATTTAAATCTGTAAATACCCTTGTTCGTATTATTCGTTGAGTGATTCTCAAAATTATCGAATAAAATAAAAACTTTTTTAAAATGCATTGATCATTGCATCAAGGAATTTAACATTTTTCTAAGAACGAAGGTAAAAGAAAAAAATAGTAATTTTCTTTTTTTTTTTTTTTTAACCGCGATCGACTCTACAATCGAAATGAATTATTTTCACTGTGAGAGATCAAGAGAAAAAGAGTGAAGTTGGAAAGAAATGTTTTTAAGAACGGATTATAGAATATAAAAAAAGTGTCGCTACTTTGCCAATCATAAAAGAATGAAATAAAAAAAAAAAAAAATAAAAAAAAAAACAGAAAAAGGGGAAATACGGGATCAGCAAATCAAGCGATTTTTTTCGCGAGCGGAACTTATACAATCTAGTATCGAGGCAAAGTGTATTCATTGTAATTCAGCATTATTACCTATAAATAAATAGTTGTTATTCTACACGGTGAAAAAACCCTCCTTCCGAGTCCCACGTCGTCGTACGTCATCCCACGGAGTTTAAAAAAAGACATCAACTATTATTAGAATTAGTATCGGATGGATAAAAATTGCTAAGAAAGTAAGAAAGCGATCATGCGTGTGAGCAAAGCATGAAAATTATCGACGATATCCATGCGAACGAATTACTTTTCCATTCGAACACGTACCTAACATATAGATATGTCTCTGTCCTATTTATTATTATATTAAATCAATTATATTCATTATTTTTATCGAAAGATTGGAAACAAGTGATACTAAAAAACTCACTCAAATTGAGAATAGAATAATTTCATGAAAAGATGAGAGAATTTTGTTTCATTCATTTGATTAATCTAACAAAATATTAAATATTAAATTGTATAATCGTATTGTCTAAAAATTAGAAAAAGAAGAAACGAAAAAAAAAAAACCAAAGTGTGTAAAAAAAAAAAAACTCTCTTCGTAAATTACTAATTTTTCTTTTTTCTGTTTTATTTTTAATCTAAGAAAAAAAAAGAAAATAAAAATTTCAAAACACACGTACCGATCTTAATAAAGTACTTAAAATAGAAAATAAAACAACCTAGTAAACTAAATATAAATGTGTCTATTTTTATGAACATTCAAGCTCGACTTTCTCGCGAGGTATTAAAAATAAACGGTCATGTTATAGGATTCTGTTGGGGGCTAATCGCACGTAAGAAATAATCAAAGGGCTCTCCTCCTTCCGTGCATATCGACAGCACGCAAACTAGCTTGCGAGCCTAAAGAGATTTGAAAAGCACGAGCGGCGTAACGAAGCACGACGGCTTTCCGTGTTCGATATCTTCGAACTCAAAGTGGAGAGCTTTAAAAGCACCAAGTCCTTCTATGTATGAAAGAGAAAGAGAGAGAAAGGTAAARAGGTAAAGAGGTAAAGAAGGAAAGAGGAAGAGGGCTGCACGAGCAGCGTGCGACGATGCATTCTTATCAATTTACAGGTTCGTAACGACTTGAGGCACGCGATCTCAGCTCATTGGTCGAGTCAAGCTCCACCCTTTTCATATATATATATATATGTAGTACATAAATATATATATATATTTTTTTTCTTTTTTATAATAGTAAAATAACGATATTCGTAAAGTTAGCGAGGCGTCGAGCAAGGTCCCTTAATTAAATCAGTCACACGGCAAGACCGTCGAAAGCATCGACGTCTTAATTGCGGCTCACGGCTCGCAACTCTCTAATTAGACCTTTTCCCTTCTTTCTTTCTTCTTCTTTCTTCTTTTTCTTCTTCTTCTTCTTCTTCTTCTTCTTCTTTTTTTCTTACCTATCTAATTTCTTATTTTTTATTCACGTATATAACGTGAATAAGATAATATAATAATTATTCATAAATATATATATATAATAATTATAAAGAAAAATTATTTCGAGAATTAATTTTTTTGTTCTATTCGTTTGACTGATATTATTTCATTTAATTAATAATTGTATACGTCATTTTTCGATTTTCCCTAAGGAAAAATTAAACTAATGTTTTTACTCGTGAAATGTCCCATTTGTTCTCCCTTCTACCTTTTGTCCCGTTCCCCCTCTTTTTCTCTCGGTTCCTCTTCTTTTGTATCCCGTTGGGACTTCCGTAAAAGTGTTTAGCATAATTCGTGTGGTATAGTAAGTTGGTGCTCGTTTTCCTTCATCTTCCGTAACTTAGGCTCCTTCTTTCTCTCGATAAAAATGTCTTGCTTTGCTATGCTTAAACTCTCCTCGTTAGCGGTGCTGACATCTTGACGAAAGGGCAGAGGCGAAAAATAAGTATACGGTAAAAAGCTTTAAAGGATCCCGCGGGAACACGGCCAAGTCTTCTTAGACCTCCAAGACTTACCGCAAAGTAGACTAACCTACGTGAACATAATACGGTCTACCTATGTTTTAGTTAGTCTCCTTTACATATTTTTTAACCTCTCAATTATGTTCTTTACTCTTTCTATTGAAAAGCTTTTGTTAAACGTCACTGATTTATAAACAAGTCAAATAAAACTAAATTACATACTCGTGGTTAGTACCGAACAAAAATATTAACATAAATTACATTTTTCAATACTATATAAAAACCCTTTACAAATATTCGAATAAACAAAAACCAAAATTTACTTTCACTTACCATAAGCGAGCGTTCTTATTCTATCCTAATTTAATTTCGATAGTTTTTTGCTTAGAATTATAGAGAGAACAAAAATTTAATCAAATAAATAATCGAACTTTTTACAAATCTATAGAAAATTTTGTAAAGCAAAATAATGTAGTACCTACTCTGCGAAATACTTTTATTCGACACTTTTAAAAATATCAAAACGATGCAATAATAGTAAAAAGAAAAATAATCATAATAAATATTACATATAAAAACGAATAAATTAGGATATAAAAAAGAAACCAATATAAAGACAGAAATATTAAGAGAAAGAACATAACCTTTAATGATTCTAATTATCCGGCCAGCCGGATGGGCAACAACATTAAGCTAATCGGCCGCAACGAAAGAAGGGCTCCTACACCGTGACTCTTGCAGAGAGAGAGTTTTAAGGGCTACGTAGGCGCGAGATGAGAATGAAAGAAATAAGGGCGAAAGAAGAGGAAAAAGGAAGGAAGGAAGGAAGGAAGAAAGAGAGAGATACATAAGAAAAGGGAGAGTTTTCTTTACTACTTGATAGATAGAAAGAGAAAGAATATAAAAAAAAAAAAAAAAACAAGGAAGAAAAAGTGAAGAACAGCAAAATTAGCCGTCCTAGCAAGGACGAAGTACCATTGGAAATGTTTCGGGGGTTGTTTCTACCCTCCCTCTCTTTTTCTCTCTCTCTCTCTCTCTCTCTCTCTCTTACTTTGTCCTTTTGCACCCTCCCCCTTTTTCCTTCTTTCTCTTTCCACCTCTATCTGTCTATCTTTATCCTTTTTATTCGATAATTATGCAAATGCCAGAATGATTGTCGGGCAATATGTCCCCGGAATAAAAGTTGAGAGAGGTACGAGGATCCTGTTATCTTTATGATTCGTTACTTGACTTTCTGAGGGCTAGACTTTAGAGAAAGAAGAATATACACAGGAACAAAAAAAAAAAGGGCGAGATGGAAACGTTGCTCCGAAGATGTCACCGACTACCATGTCTCGTTCGTGGATCTCATTTACATTTTCTTGAACCGATTTCGTTTTCTTTTTTATATTTTTCAGGATCTAATCTTTAACATTAAACGTCATTTCAATATTCATCGGTACGTCCAATTAAATAAATAAAGACTTTATTCAAACGACTCTAACTGTTTTTTTATTCTCATATAAATAATATATATTATTGTTGTCTAAAAAAAAAAAATAATGGTAAGTAAAATATAGATTTTATTTAATCGAAAAAAGAAATATATAATTTTATTTTTTTTAAGGGGTCTATCACCCTTCGTTCTCGTTTGTACTACGATTTTTCCCAAGTCTTGTGTATCGACGTTTGAGAAAAGTAGTGGCAAAGAGATATGAAGGGGTGAAAGAGATAGCAGTATGTGTATGCATGTATGTATGTATGTATGTATGTATATATGTGTACCGAGGAGGAAAAGGGGAAAGAAAGAAAAAGGGAAGTGAAGGTAAAGTTAGAAAGAGAGAATGAGAAGAAATAAGAGAAGAAAAGAGAGAAAGAGAGAGAGAGAGAGAGAGAGAGAGAAGAGAAGGGGGAAGGTGAATCGAGCCGAGGGCTTTTTCGAGTTTTGAATAAATTTGCATTGCCATCCCGCCCTCGTGCCGCATTCCAAGCAGGTTAGTTTAGCAGACGTTCTAGCGCAAGACCCGTTTGCGTCACGTATGTACGAACGTATAGTACGATACCTATACATGTGTGTGTGTGTGTATATATATACGTATGTATATGTTGGTACCTGTATCAGAAGAGAACCGCACCCTTTCGTTGAACGAGAATAAGAAATAGAAGAAGTTCGTTCCGCTTTGACTTTGTTGCCCACGTGAAAAATTCTGTCTAGACATACATTCCGATATTTACTTTCTGAAAGTTCATTAAATTCGCTTCATCTAAAGGAAAGTTGAAAAGAATTTAGAGGAAGAAGGATGAACAAAGTATACTAACCATAAGACATTTCAAATTTATCGATAGTTTGATAATTTTTAAAATAATTCAAGTACGTTTGAGAGATTTGATTTTGAAATTCTTTACTTACAATTGGTGAGAAAATATTTTTGTTTTCGTAACTTTTTGAAGTTACTTTTCCAAATCGTAGTTTGATGATTTAATGTTAAAAAATGTATTCAAAGTCGATTAAAGCATTGATTTTCGTTTATTCGCATAAGGGAACATCGAGTAAGATACAATCTCCCTTTTCTTTAGCTAGTTTCCTTCCTCCCCTTTCGCGTAACTTCCCCAGGGAGATGTTTCGTTATTTAAACAGATTAACGAATACTGTACTCTCGGAGGGAACGTCTTATGTTTCCAATGCGTCGTAGTTTGGTCTTGAAAATTAATCCTTCTTCGAGTTCGCTTCTCAACCAACTTCTTACTTTCAATTTAGAATTTTTTTTTTATCTTCGTCTGTCATAAATTTTACAGGTTTTTAGTTTCATGACAAAATTCAATTGTTTATTTGCAAAAAAAAAAAAAACATTATCCTGTTGTATAGAATTACTAAAACAAACTTCTTCAAATTTATAATAAACAATATACAAAAACGACGCGTAGATTTTTAGAGAAAAATTAACTGATACATGAAGATCTTTGATTACAAAATTCGGACGATTCAGTTTACAAATAAATTACTAAATTAAATAATTCATTGTGTTAAAAATTTAGTAAGGATAAAGAAAAAATATGCAAAACAAAAAAAGAAAATGAAATATAAGATGGATAACAGTAAAAATAGAAATTAAAGAAAAAGCCAAATCTAAACTAAGGCAAAACACTTCAGATTTATTTTATAAACAATTTAATAACGTCATTCAAAGATTTCTGATGAAAAAAATTAAAATGATAAAAAAAAACTAAATGATTACTTGTTAGAAAATTGGATAATTGAATAATTATTAAATTGAAGATTAGAAAAAAAAAAAAAACAGAAGGAAGAAATATGAGATGAAAGTCAATAGAGATAGGAAACCAGGAGAAGTTGGAACGAACATCTCGGATCTAAACGTTACCAAGGCAAACTACTTAGTTTGCTCAGTTCGTGGACGTCCTGCGAAGTTTCGACGAAGCTCTACGTGGATGTTCACATAGTAGAACGTAAGAGGATAGCTCGAAGGATCCAATGGCCGGCTAGGAACGAAGCTCTTGGAACCGATTCTCTAATACAAATTCATGAACGTCCTGCCGTTTACCCTCCATTAGAGGGAAGCGCAATCAAAACGGACCCGATGGACGACGCCGAGAGCTGTAAATCAAACTACGAGATATATTCTACCTCTCTCTCTCTCTCTCTCTCTCTCTCTCTCTTGCTCCCTTTTAGTCTTGTCGACTACTCTACTTCTATCTCGCTTACTCTTTCATACCTTACCTCGATGCGCAAGGGTGTAATTATGCGTGGAAGAGATTTTCAAGCAAGAAGCTCCCTAGGAGACTCCTTCTTCCTTTGCCGGATTTCACTTTCCAATCGTCTCTTTTATTATTTTTTTTTTTTTTTTTTTTTTCAACAAAAATAAACCTAAAAGGTAAGATTTTTCGAATTAACGAGGTAATATTTTAAACGATTATTTCGATCCTACCTACAAATCTTACTTTTTTCTTGTTATATTATTTTATTATACAATCAATGTGTATATACTCAATTAATAAACATATATACACAGACGCATACATGCATAAACACAAAATAACGTGAACAACATATCGAATGGAAATTGATTGTGATATCAATTTGAAAATATAATTGACGTTGAAATTTTGTTAAGAGTTAAGTCAATTTTAAATATAGAATGAGATAAGAAAAGGAACACTTTAGGATACAAGTTTCTCACGGAAGAAGATTTTTCCGTCTGGCCCGATTAAATCCGGCGAACCACATCCGGTCGATCGTTATGGACTAAGGTGTAACGTGGCAGATCGTGCCGCATTCTTGCGTGTAACTCTTCGCGAAACACGAGCCGCCGTCTCGTAGTATATAATGAAAAAGGAAGTGCAAGTAGTGAAGGAGAGAGGCGCCTAGCTTGTCCAGCGAGACCTTCGACGGGCGCCATCCACGGAAAAACTCATTCCATCGATCCGATATCTATTATGCTTTTTTTTTTTTTTTTTGCAACTTTTCTATACATTTTTCTAATCCTTTTTATTTGTATTATCGAAATACAATTTTCTGAAATTGCTTTTATCAAAATGATTAACGCCGGATTTAGGATTTTAAGAAAATTCAAATAATAACACTTTGACAAATAGGAAAAGATAGTATAAACTTCTAGTTATTTTTGTTCATATTACATAAATGAAAGTTAATGGGTAATAGTTAATAGGTAACAATGATGATGATAATGATGATGATGACGATAATAATTATAATAATCGTAATTTATTAGTATTACTACGATGAAACGAAAGTAGTCAATCTAGTAGGAATGAATGATGTCACGATGTCGTAATTAAATGAGAATGCATACTTAGACTAGTTTCTAATACCACTTGTAAGATCTTATCGTATCAAAGAAGATTCCAGTGATCGTCGTCGATCATGCTCCTTGCGAGAGAGAAAAGCTCTTACTCTTCCGTTCGATCTTCCGGTAATTGAAAACTCGCTTCGCTCGCACCGTTATCTTGCAACGATCATTACACTACAATTAAGGCGTCGCAGAAAGGAGGAGAGAGAGAGAGAGAGAGAGTGAAAGAGAGATAGAAAATAGATAAAGACAAAGAGAAATAGAGAGAGAGAGAGAGAGAGAGAGAGGGAGAAAGAGATAGATAGATAGAGATAGAGATATAGATAAAGGAACAGAGAGAGAGAGAGAGAGAGAGAAAGATCTTACGATGGGATCCTTTGTAGAAACCAGATTAAATCATCACGGTACATTTACGCAAGCGCACTCGATTTACGTTTCCACTCTGGCTGCTCAATTATATTTTCCAAAGTAATTCCAGTTCTAAGCGTACAATATTATTCAAAGTAGTTAAAGAAATAATGAAGAATATGTAAAAATAATATATATAAATATATATATATGTGTGTGTGTGTGTGTGTGTGTATTATAATACTGGTTATAATTTCGATACGCTACACAGCATTTTCCTTCTGCTTATCTTTTCTTCCCGTTCCACCCTACTTTGTTTTATATTTTATTTCTTTTTTTCATTTTTTTTTTTTTTTCGTTTGTTTGCTCGTTGAACATATTTTTTTGTAATTTTTAACCATTAATTATTAAGTACGCATATCGAGAATTAAAATTACAAAGAGACTTGCCGACAATTTCGTATTAATCAATGGTAATAAGTTTTAAAGAATTAAAAATAATTTAATACACCCACGTTATAACTTTAACTTACCTACTAGATCGTTTTTTCGTGGTTGGATCAACAATTATTACCCCATGATATCGACGGTAACTATCGATCATTTTATTCCAGTTATTCCACACTATTCTTCAATATATGCCTAACTACATAGAATTATTATACATGTCTGTAGAAAAGCTATGTCTTTCTCTCTCTCTCTCTCTCTCTCTCTCTCTCACACACACACATTTTGTTTCTCTCTTTTTCCCTCATTCAAACTTTATTTTCCCTAGTAACTTGCAATAGCTATACACGGTAAACTCGTTTAGATAACGAACTACAAGATCGTGTATCCATCGAGAGAGTAAAACGATTCCATTTCTTTCTATAGTAACAAAAAAAAAAAATTATAATAATATCAAAAAGATAGAAATAAAAAGAAGGAGAAGTTAGTAGGAATATCGAACATTTGCTTCTCACGATCAAATTTATTCATATTATGGCGGAAGTATAGTTAAGATTTATGTGTATCATAAAAAGAATTGTATCTATCGTTCTTTTCTTAAATTAAAATTCACACACACACACACACACACACACACAAACATACAAAAAGATATAAAATAATTAGAAAGAGGAAATTGTCGCTTTATTTCGTTTAGAAAAAAAAAAATGAAATAAATATTTCATAATGGCGGAAGTATATTGAAGATCGTTCATAGTTCTATCGATATATAATAAAGTTAAACTAACAGGTAAGATAGAAAAAGGATAGAAAGAGGAAGTTGTCTCGTTATTTCGTTAGACGTGAATTTTAGAAAAAAAAAAGAAAAAAAAAGAAGAAGAAGAAAAAGAAGGAAAAGGAGAGGTCTCGTTTTTCAGGTGATCTACGAGAGTTTTAGACGGTAATAGAATAACCACAGGGACACGACAAGTAATTGTAAGAATTAACTAATAACACGTCAGGGAAGATAGTAAAAGGGGTCGTGCGAAGCCTCTATCCTGAAACCTCTATAGCCTGTCATTCCTTCGGGCCCAGCACCATCGGGTACCGTTCAGCTTCGAAGGGATCTATCAATTACTTCGCTTAAGTGGATCCTAGATCGGACAATAGAATTGCCCAACGATGAATTTTACTATGATGCCCACGCGTCTTTACCATCTTCTCTCATCTCTCTTTTTCTTCACTCTGTCATTGATCTCTCTATTATCGTCATTTGATTATTATTTTTTTCCAATAGTTTTTTAACTAATCAATTTATCCAATAATTCGCCCAATTTTATTATCATTTACAATTAATCATTTCAATTATTATTTTATAATTTAACTATTATTATTATTATTATTATTATTATTTTATATATATATATATATATATATATATATTTTATTTGAATAAAAATTAAAATTGCAATTCATGTTATGTAAAGAAATTTAGGAAAGGTAGAATAATTTGGCACAGGTAAAGTTAATAATTTCGCCTGCGTGCGTTTTGATCACAGGATTTGTGAATGTATCTGTTTATGCTATAACATGTGTGCATGTAAATGTAGATACAGGTGTATATATGTAAGTAGGTATATGTTCGAGATATACGGATGGTGGTGCATTATTTTCCAATATTACGTCAACAAAGATAGAGAGAGAAAAATAAAAAGACAGAGAGAAAGAAAAGGATAGAAGGATAGACTCGATCGGATCACGCACGGTTGAATTTCCGAATGGGGGAAACGAGGGTGGACCCTAAGCGGACCCCAGGGACACAACGTCTCTGGCTTCGAAATTCCCTAATCGATCGTCCGTTCTCAACGCGAATCGGGATTGAAAGGTTCGCGTGCATTACTACGAATGTCAGGATTTCGATCCTTTTAAGATTTTTTCGACCTATCATTTTATTATATTTTATTATTATTATTATTATTTTTTTTTTATATAAGATTAACCAATAATAAATGATTTAGCATGAATTACACTTACACATAAATATCTAAGATAATTAAATTTCATTCCCTGATAAAATCATTTCGAAAATTAACTCCAAGATGAAAATATTTATTCCGATAATATGGAAAACATCGACGGATTAACATTTTTACGAAAATTGTACAAACGATCTGACCTTTCTTGGAAAACTTTCTTATTGTCGATAATTCGAAGAAGTGACCTATGAAAAAAGACCGTATGTTCAAACAGACATAGTTAAGTTCGAACTATGATCAAGACAACAGCTGTCACGATTCCTTGCCAATTAGGTAAACAATTTTACAAAGTTTTTTTATTATAATCTTATAAAAATAATTACATATGTTATATCCTTATTAAATTCATTATAAATATACTATATACACACATAAGTATGAAATATTCACTTACTTGAAATATTAAAATTCCATTCTTCGACGAGATTATTTAAAGAATTATAACTCTACAATAAAAAATTTACTCTGATAATAAGAAGAGAAAAATGTCTAATACCTAAGATAAGATAATCACATCTTAATATGTTTGGTCAAAATTTAAGAAAAATAACGATTAAGATAGAAAAGATGAATATAGGTTAAACTATAATAGGAAAAACGATATCTCGGTCGTTGGATGTTTTGTATATATTTATATACATATCTCAACTTCTCAGACGGTGTTTACATTCTAACTTTGTTGTTTGTATTCTATTAAGAGTCTCGTCGCGTTAAATCTAACATAAGTCAAATACATACATACGTATAATAATATTCAGTTCATTATCGGATTTCGTTGAGAGCTGAAGTGTGTCAGAATATAAGCAACGCTTAAACGTGGATTATTCTTTGCGATTACTGGACATCGATCGCGTACGATAGGGATAATACTTCAAAGGGATAATTAATTAAAAAGGTAAGGTTCTATGGTATAAATATAATGTACTGTAATTATAAATTATAATATTACAATATGCGTTTTTCTCTATCTATCTATGACGTTGTTGGTGTTAACGCAGAAATAGACCATTTATTTTTGTAACCTATTGGAATATATGTTTATGCATATATTTACGTGTTTAACTAATTTATTTTTAACTTTTAAATGTTTAACGTCATCGACTGACATGAAAGAAAAAGATTATCGCCGTAACCGCAAAAATATTACAATTATCCTTCGTTTCATCGATCATCGTTTAAATAACTCGTTGTTCTATTTTCCTACTGATAATTATTACTCCTTTCTTTTCAATAGTAATTAATTTATTCGTAATCAAATCAGATTCAACGATAGCTGTTAATTTTAAATAATACATATTTATTTATTTCTAATGCAATATATCCAAATTCTTTTACCCACAGACATATGTTGATGTATACTACTAAATTGGAGCCTCATAAACAAAGAAGTTTATATTATTTAAAAAGCAGAAGTGAGAGTTGAATAAAAATGAAAATTGTTCCTATATTAAATTCCAACCTTTTCAATCTGACAGCATAAAATAATAGAAAAACTTTGCATTATAAAAAATCGAATATCAATTATTAAAAATTTACAGTAGAGTTGGGTACAAATACTCCTGCTACTCGTAGTATAAATTTATTAGTTAAAACGAAAATTAATTGTTTATTGTGTTTACTTAACATCGATCGATAATATATCATTCTTCTCTTGGAGAGATCACGTAAAGTGTTTATTCGAGTATCGAAGCATAAAAAGACACGATACCTCTATACGACCATTTTCATCAAAGCAAACAATTATTTTTCATTTAATAATTCAGAGATGCGTATACAGAGAAAACCAAACATGTATACCTGTAGATTCTCATCGACGATATACATATCGTTTCAAAATCATAGTTGTTGTGTCGACCATTTACAACGCTTATTCCATACTACGAGGATTGATAACACAAACGATCGAAAGAGTACACCACACACACACACACACGCGCGCATACAATTACACAAACATTGGCGAGATGTAATCTGAATTGCTGTAAAAAGGAAATGGACAAAAACGAAAAAAAAAAAGAAGGAAAAAATTTATTTAAACGGCGTTATCACACACACACATACACAAAAAAGAGAAAAAGGAAGAGAAATTGTATGCATAGAGAGGTATAGAAACGTGTGGATATTGTGTTTTTCTGCGAAAGTAAACAACAATTCGGCCCAAATAACAATCGTGCTGGAAAAGCTTGGTTTGTCGTAGGAAAAACGCGTTTATATTTCACCGGGTGCGAGAGCGAATTCCCTTTGTGACTGTAGGATGACAATTTCACGGCATTTAGCTGCGACTGGACGCGCGGTACCAGGGAAACAATACACGCCGAATCGCGAGCCAACTTGCTGCTTGTTACCAGCTCTTTCTCTCTCATACACACAATCATACACTCTCTCTTTCTCTTTCATATCCTCTCTACACATTTCCTCTCTCTCTCTTTCTCTCTCTCTCTCTCTATCTCTCTTTCTCTCTCGTACTCTTTCATATACACACTCGTTCATTTTCACTCTTGCCACGGTGTACACACTCGATCCACTCTCTCTCTTTCTCTCTTACACTTTTTCTCTCTTCTCTCATATCGTTCCCTCCTACTACCCACTTTATGTTTTTCATCGGGAACAAACGCGTTATTGCGGAAATTAAATGACACTTTGCAAAACGTTGAATAACCATAGAAAAGAATCGAATCGTCGTTGCTGATCAAAAAAATATAAATCATTTATCATCTACGTGTAACTGTTACTCGACATATAATTCTTAACTACGGACGTTATTATCAATTTATTACGAATAATTTATTTTCCAAACAATTATTTAGTTGATTTCGATTAAGAAAAATATTTCGATTGTTAATTGTTCATTTGTCATCATAAAATCAAATAAAATATCAATAATATATTATCTAAATGTAATAATTCTTAGGTTTAAGTATATTATTAATATTTACAATTAAATTTCTTACAACAAACAAACTAGTATAAATTTGTTTTCTCAATTGTTAATAATTTATTTTTTTGCATAAATGTAAAGAAAAATTGTATTGCTTATCGATATTGATTTAGAGAAATATCGTAATTTTTGTTATTAATTTTTAATTGAAAATAAGATTTTTTTTGCTTTTTTTTTTTTGTTTTTTAATACTAGTATATACATCTATCTATACATATACATAAATAGACATATAAATATATCGGTGGCGCGTTAAGACAATATCATAACGTGTATACGCAAGAACGATGAAAAGCCAAAGGCAATTAAAGGAGGTTCTAACAAGCTGAAATCACTATCGTTTCCTCTGGATCTATCCGCTGAAAGGATTCACCTGGTAATAAGATACAACGCGCGCACGACGTTCACCCCAACCTGTATGCATGTATATATTTGTGTATATGTGTGTGTGTGTGTATATTCGAAACGTATACTTAAATAATGTGATGGGTATATCATATCCAAGATATCTGGAGAAACAATACGATATGGTTGTACTTTTCACGCTTCGAATAATTATATTTTAATCGTTGAAAATGTTTCGATCTATTTAAATCTAAACATTTTTGTTTTATTTTTTTTTTTTAATTTCAATTGTAATCAAATTCATCGATTGTTATAAATAATTTTATGTGATTACGTGTTTCTTGTTTTTTATTAAAAAATTATGTTTAATCATTTGTCAACAAATTTGTAAACGTTTATTAAAAAATTCAGTCGACTTAATGTAACAAACTAAGCGTAAGAAAGAAAATAAATAAGAAAAGAAGAAACACAAACAACAAAGAGATTTCACGCATGGTAGAATAGAGGAATTAATCGCGAAGAGGATTCTTGGAAAGTAAAGAAAGAAAAGGGAAGGGTAGGAAAGGGAAGGTAAGAAGAATAAAAGGGAAAAACTTCTCATCCGTGGCATAGCTCTTGTCTACCATTAAATCTACACAGCGTTCGGCGCGTTGAGAGTCTGGTAAACATAAATCCGACAATCCCAATTTCCTGGCATAGTAATCAAAGCGTTGCGGATAGACAAGGTAGAAGCAGCATTCAGCTGATAGCTTAGGCTAGTTACCTGCTTATTTAATCTACAATCTTTCCCATTGATGTCGTTAACACCTACCATAAACGACCTTTCAAAAAAATATCTAATAATATAATTTTCTAATTATAGTCAATCATATGATTCGATTAATTGTCATTTTTTTCAACGTTCAAATCAATCTGCAGTTCTTTTGGAAATAAATAAATGGCAAAAATCAAATAAACATTAACATTAATATCAATTATTTTCTAATCTTAATTACATTATCTATTAATTAATAAATCAATGGAAGACAAATTGAGCATAATATTATTGTATAGTTAAAAATCTTAATAAATATAATTTCAAAGTAATATAACTTATAATAGCTAATTTAATAGAACAACGGTAAATGAACTTGAACATATAATTATATTAAAATATTATTTATAAATATAATTAGAAAATAATATTTTGTTACTATCAAAGAAGTGATTTGCACTAACCCTTGTTTCCTGAGATAAGATATTTAAATAAAAGCGTTAAATTTAATTTAAAGGGAGACATTCGACCGGAACGAATAAAACTCATCCTCGTGAAACTAAACACACGTACACATATACACACATATATATATATATGTACGAGTAGGTGCTCATCGTCGAAGGAAAACGATCGTTAATTGGAGTAACGATCGTGGCATCGTGGCTGGCCATACGCCGTTGTGTTTTGTCACGAGCGCCTTTGTCGATGCAGGCATGCGAGAGAAGAGAAGAGAAGAGTAGGGTGAGAAAGAGAAAGAAGATGAAGTAGAGAAAGAAAGAGATGAAGGGGTCCAACAGCAGCTTTCGAACGCGTTCGTTCACTCTCCGACGAAGGGAACGCGTGACTTTGAGAAGAAGGAATTGGTGAACCCGTCCTCGGCCGATCAGATGATCCCGAACGACTTCGTGACTTCGTATTTGCTCAGCTATTTCCCTCCGAGAGGGAAGGAAACCTCCTCCACCTCCTACTCTATCCGTTCGATCCATCGATATGGACCTATATCCTTCTCAGGATACTTTATTATATTATAATAAATTGTAACGAGTACACTTCGTATACTTTCAACCAGTTGAATTTTTCAGATTAACAATCCACCCCGATGTTAAACTCGAAATATTTTTAAATTAATTTCAACTTAATTGAAATTAATATTACAAATATTTATATACATACGCTCTTTTGAATCTATTAAATCATTTCAATTTATCAGCATAATATAATTATACGTTTGAAACATTTAAGTATCTACATGAGCAATCCTGTTTTATTTTAAAATGGAAATCCTAAAAAACAAACAAAACTAATTAGAGTAAACGTTATGGATATATATATATGTATATGTATATGTTTTTTGGAATATACCAAATCATTTAAGTTTATGAACATACAATTATACGAACAAAGGGTGTTATTTAATTAACTCTCGACCAACTAGAATATACATACACGTTAATATATCTATATCTATATACTTAAACTACCCTTGCCATTGATTTTGCACGATAGAGAAAAATGTTTGAGAGAAGAAGAGCGTTTATTGTCCAAGTAATTAGTACAACAGATTGTAATCTTTGCATGTAATTAGTCGTAATTATTTTCAAAGGCCATACTTATCACCTGTAACAAGATCAAAACTTCTACACGTAGTTAGGTATATACTTACTTTTATTATTATATCTACTAACACTACTACTATTACAACTACTCTTAGATTTCTCTACTCGGGAAAAAGACCTTTTCGTGTCAGAGGGCCGAGTTTATCACTGTCATCTCTTCACGCTGAAGATTCGCTGTCTTAATAGCTTTAATGTCCGTCGTTTCGGAGGCCTGACTCTCGAAGACTATAACCACTGATTTGTACGCGTAATATCATCCTTTCTCTCTTTTTTTCTCTCTCTTTCTCTCTCTCTCTCTCTCTCTCTCTCTCTCTCTCTGTCTCTTATATTCTCTTTCATTCTTTCTTTTTATCTATTTATCTTTTTCTCTTAACACGTTAATCGCGATTACTTGCCTGTTATTCGCTTCGTTTCAAATTTACCGATAATAATACATATTACTATGTTATTAATTATAGAAAAATCTTTCCTATGTGTACAGACACATATATATACTTTAATGTAACTATGTGTTAACTATACCTAATTGCCATTTCCAAATACCATTATGTGCATCAAAACATATTTTATTTAACAATTAAGAAAACCTGTCATTTATTTCCTCAGTGTTATTATTTCATTTTATAAAAAAAAAAAAAATCAAAATCACTTATAAATGAAACAATTTTTTTCTAAATGGACGACTAATAAAATTAACAATTCGAGCATACAACTTTTTATGCGATAACATAATAATTCATTGAAAAAAATCTTTTAACGTACGATGCAAGGGAATAATAAATAATAAAATTGAAAACAAAAAAATAAACGGTAAGAGTTAAGGTAATGAGCGATGGAGGGTTGGAATTCGTTGACAAAACGGATTACCTTAAGACGCTAGGACGAAAAAGAAAGAGAAAAAGAGAAAGGAAGAAAGAGAGAGAGAAAGAGAGAAAGAGAGATAGAAAGAAGATTGAGGAATAAGTAAAGGACGTTAACGTTGAAGAATGAAATGGGCTTCGGGATTCGAAGCGCTAACCAAACAATCCTTTTCCTTAATCATTTAAGTGATTCAGTAAGCACTTCGGCTCGCGTCGAACCGTCGGTAACTCTTGTGTAAACTCAACCCTTTCTTGCCGAGTTTCCTCCCTTCGTCGCGTCCTCCGATAATGATAATACCTCCGGTCTCATGCTTCAACGAACACCACGGAAAGAGAAGGAAATAATGCTCCTAGAGAGGTGCCACTCTCTCTCTCTCTCTCTCTCTCTCTCTTTCTCTTCTCTCTTTTTCTCTCTCCCTCTATCTCTCAGTCTTTCTTCCAGCAAGATCGACCCTTGCCCAAGACACCTAGGTTCCGACCTTTGCCGGTTTCTAAAGAGCACTTGTTGTCTCTCCTCGCGTGCTATGTTCCGCTAAGATTGTCGACGAAACTATCACGCTTTTTAAACGATCGTCGTTTCGTAAATAATCTTCTTTTTTTTTTTGTTTTTTTTTTATGTCTCGTGTCAGCAAAAGTGCATAGTAAAATTCGTTAAATTATTCTCAATTATAAATCAAGTTTGATAATAAAAGGTGTAATAATAATAATAATAATAAATACCATAAAAAATATGTTTTTCATAGGATTGATACGTGTCGGTTCACGTTAGAAATGATGTGCACGAATGTTAAAAAGAATATTTGTATTAGTATATGTCCCACAACTACCATCAGAGCACCACCCTATATACAATATTATACTTACGTTTGAAAAAGCTATAGTACAATGTTCGTACGCGAAGCGACGGCACCAAGCGTGTCGAGTTCGATTAATTTTCCGGTCATTATTTTTTACGACTCCTTATCGCAAGCTCAGCCCTCGCCGACCAGTTCCATGGACCGAGAAAAAGAGCAAGAGAGAGGAAGAAAGAGAGAAAACGAGGAAGAGAAAAAGATAAAAAAGAGATTTTTGACATAAGGGTGCCACCACAGCAACCTCGCCACCCCCGAACTCTCAAAGTCAGTTTCTCCCCTTCTTCATGAAACTTTCCTCCTCTGCTCCTTCTCTTTCTCTTTTTCTCTCTGTCTCTCTCTCTCTCTCTCTCTCTCTTTCCTCCTTGTTTTCTCTTCTTCTCTCTTCAGCACGATTCCAGTGATGGTGCGATTATCGGACCGGCCGAGAAGGCGTTGATCCGTGCTCGATATGCTTTTACATAGACGTCACCACGGATCGTTCAGACTCCTAAAGATGTCCCATAGATACGACGAAATCCTCTTCGAATTACGACAGGAGACCAGGGTGGGCCGAATCTACTGACGTAGCAAGATCCGTCGTAGATCCAACAGCTGGAAGCACGCGTTATCCAAAACTTTTTTAAAATCATATGCAAACAATTGATAAAATAACTATAACAAATTATTATTCATTAATAATTGATATTAGATGAATTCGTTTAAACGAAAATGAAAAAGAAAATGTATTGATCGTGAGTTCGAGGAAGAAGACCAACAACGTTAGAACGATTAAGACGATACTTGATCCGAATCGATTTTTAAAAAAATTAATGGGGAAATAAAAGAATGAGAATAAGGTATAAGTCAAAGCTGCCCCATAAGCTTTTACTAGTCTTCTTCTTTTTCTTCTTGGTTATTCCATTTGATGGTCTCTCTCTCCTCTCTCTCTCTCTCTCTCTCTCTTTCTCTCTTTCTTTCTCTTTCTCGTGGCGAGTTCCACATTGCAGGGAGGAGTCCCGTAGTCGGGCTGGGCGGAGCCTCGGAACCACAAAACAGCCGTCGACTCACTTCGCGGCTCTCTGGCTACTATTAATTATTTATGCTTCGAGTGTTGCGCGGCTACCACTCCGTACAAAGCCGTTAACGTACGTTCACTTGGCAGATCCTTCTAAGACCCAACTTTATAAACTATTTTCTTATTTCTTTCTTCCTTTCTTTCTATCTTTCTATCTCTCTTTCTCTCTCATACTGTCTCTTTCTTTTACTCTGGAAGAGCCAATCCTATCGAGAGCCACGATCGATTCGCCTCGAATAATAATTATGATTGGATTCCTGGTGCTTTTGGGGGCAGGACTTGAGTTTCGCCAGCCACGACTACCCATACCCTAAAAAGGGCCCTACGGCCCTTTCAGCGAGAATTAAAGCGCGAACGACTACGCCCTGGTCCTGGCCATCTTTTCGTTACTTCGCGATGACCAACCAACCAACCAACCTACCAACCAACCAACCAACCAACCAACTAACCAACCAATCAACCGACCATTTGTACGAACACATTACGACAATACATCTCATTTGTCATACTTAGGTGATTACACAAGTCCAATCACATTTTTCAACTGTATAAAGCAAAGCATATGATAACGGGACCACCATAAATTCAACGAGCATGTCTAATTAACAAATAATACAGAATCCAATATTTTGTTTGTTTCAGGAACCCTTATCTGGAGAAAAACATGTCTACATACAAATTCGAGAGAATGAATAGTACGAAGAGGAACGAAGAGAGATACCAAAATAAAAACTGGAGGGGTAAGAAAAAAATGGATAAGAGAGGAGAAAGGAGATCGAGTTCGATGCAGTGGAGGCGGCCGAGAGGAGAGGAGAGAATATCGTGCAAAAAAGGAAAATAACAAAAGAGAGACTCGCCGCTCGGTCGAAGCATTTTTCTTTGGACCGTGGTGGAGCAGCCACCGTGTGATTACCAGGGACGAGGGGCATATATGAGTAATTTGTATTCAGCCCGATCATCCGTATCGAAATTCGAATCTACTTAGTTCTGAGAAGCCCTGTGGTACCACCATGGCCTCTCCCCGATAAACCTCCTCCCT
>NW_015148983.1:934961-996130 GCF_001465965.1 Polistes dominula
ATTCTCTTTCACCTCACTCGATCCGCTATTCCACCCCGTCGGCCAGCACCTTTCTCCTCCCCCCCTCCCTCCTCACCCCCTTTTGCCTCTTGCCACCATCCTCTTTCTATCCGAACCTCTCTTCGATCCCACCCTCTGAACCCCCTCATCCCCCACATACTACAGCTCAATATAATATTATTCCCGGTTTAGTTTAATAGTGTTGGGCGATTATTACGTGGCCAACAGTCTGCAGACCGACTGCGCTTCTCTCACAAGCCTTCGGGTACTCTCTTTGTTTCTTTCTTTCTTTCTATCTATCTTTCCTTCCTTCCTTCCTTCCTTCCTTCCTTCCTTCCTTCCTTCCTTCCTTCCTTCCTTCTTTGCTTTCTTTCTTTCTTTATTATTTCTCATCTTTATCTTTCGTTCTTTCAGTTCGTTCCTTTTAACATCATCGCTTTTGGCCGATCCAAAACTATCGATACACGTATACGTACCTTCGTGATTTGGTATACGTATGGATGGATGGATGGATGGATGGATGAATGGATGTGGATGTAATATCTGTAGAAGAAGACGTAGATACCCCAACGATGGCGGAGGTCAAGAGGGAGAAAAAGAAAGAGAATAAGAGAGAAAGAGAGAGAGAGAGAGAGACGATCTTCAGAGCGCAAAAAGCGGCAAAACAAAATGCCCTTGTGATTAGTTTCTTCGGTGATGGGTGGTCCAAATTACTCTGCCTTGAAATTCTTTGTTGAATAAAATGAGAAAAGGAAAAGATATAGAATGAGATAAATATTATGTCTGTGTGTATGTTCATGAAATCGTATCTGTGTGATAGGTTTATATTGTATTTTTATCGACGAAAATGATAAGTTAATTAATTAGATAAATTATTTTTAGTAGAATCCACGTTAAAATGAATATTTAAAAGAGGAATCCTCCTTTCTCTTTGAGGAACAAGACGAATCGTTTTGAAACACTCCTTCTCGAGCGAGTAAGGTGCACAAGCGTTCCTTTTATCTCTCTTTCTCTCATTCTTTCTTTCGTACACGTGTTAAAGCTGCTTGCAAGGTACTCTCTCAAGTCGTTACAACGCATAAGAGTAATTAAGAGTCGAATAATTACTCGTATCGTTCGAGACTTGATAGATCGACCGATCGTGGCCAGGTTGACCCGCGAATACTTGAAAGATTCTAGAAGAAAAAAGAATCTTTTTTAATGCGATCAAATTTTCTATATAAATCATTTATATTTTGTATTCTATTTTGTTTGTTACATATGAAAATATCGAGCAATAAGAAAGAAATACAAAAGAAATGCAATAGGATATTTAAGAGAAAATTTAGAAAAATTACGAAGGAAATGTTTTTTTTTCTTTTTTTTTCGAATCGATCGATTAAAATTTGCTATATCTTCTTCAATATAAATCATATATATTTTATTCCACATTTTCTGTTTCATTACATATAAAAATATCTTATGAGAATTATTTCTATTTAATTAATAAAGTATTTTAGAGAAAAACAATAAAGGACAAAAAATTAGAAAGCAAATATTTTTCTAATGAAAATTCTCGATTTTCAATAATTTTCAATATCTAAATCATTAACAATTTATTCTAAGTTTTTGTTTGATTGGATATAAAAAAAAAAAAATATCTAATGAAAGTAAAAAAAAAAAAAAGAAAAGAAAATAAATATGAATAGATCGAAGTTAATTATTGTGATATTTAAAGAAATATAGTAAAAATTAGAAAAGAGAATGTATTATAAATCGATCGATTAAAATTATATCAAAGTAGTTGTATAAAAGATCGTTTGGACAGGTAACTCATTACAAGAAGGATCGTATGGATCTCTATTGAGGCAGATGCGAGACGAAGCGACAAATCGTCGATGCCCTCGTAATTTACCGAGCGAGAGATCGATTAAATGGTGGCAAGAAGTCGAGTAATGCATGTATCGTGGCGGATGAGGATGAGAACGAAGACGAAGACGTAAGACAAGGAAGAAGAAGAACAACAACAAGAAGAAGAAGAACAAGAAGATGATGATGAAGAAGAGGAAGAAGGAGAGACGAAAAGCTTCAACTCTTTCTCTTTCTCCTGCTGTTGCTGCTGCTGTTGCTGCTGCAGGGATATTAATGAAGATATTCAAATGAGAGAAAAATGAAAGAAAGAGAAAGAGTGTACTCTTTGTCGGTCGTAAGGTTCCTCCAGTGACTCGGCCTATGTAGATTATCCTACCTGCTTTACTCTTTGCTTCCTTCACCTTCAACTTCTTTATCTTCCCTTCCTTCCTTCCTTCCTTCTCCTCCTCTTCCTCTTCTTCTTCATCTTCTTTATATTTTCATTTTTCAAGATCACGAGATCATCATTTTATATTTTATTTTTATTTTTCTCAAAAGTTCAAACATATAAACAAAATATTAACTATTTAAAGGTTTATGTTTGTTTCTTATATTACAAGTTTACATTATTTATTATAAACCTTTCAATATATATATATATATTCCAGACAAGCATGCAATTATTTTTCATTCCTTTAACAATTTTCTTGTACACGTAAATAATCGATTGAATACAGAAATGAAGGATGAAGGAAAGGAAGAGAGAGAACAGTGGTAGTACCCAAGATCTTATTTTCCATAAAGATAAGACGGAACCCACCCAGGGTGTAAAACGTAGGCTCGCTTAATTCACTTGTTTCTTCGGTTTCCACTCGGATGAAATTAGAGCCTCGAAGTAGAGAAGAGCTGCCCCGATGGCTACCTAGGCGAGAACCGACATCGTCGTCGTCGTCCTCCTCCTCCTCCTCCTTCTCTTTCTTGGCCAGTGGATGTCATTAAGAACCTTTTAAATCGCCCTTAAGACCCGTCGACCCATTAGACCTTCTTCTGCCTAATGAAAAGGGCAAGTCTTCTAAACTACTAGAATATACTTAAACCATGCACACATGTGTACGTGTTGAAGGTTTTTTTATTTCAGTATCGCGGAAAACGTTAGCTTCCTTCTTCCTTCTTCCTTCTTCTTCTTTACCTTCTTCTTCTTCTTCTTCTTCTTCTTCTTCTTCTTCTTCTTCTTCTTCTTCTTGTACTTTTTCTTCTGGCGGTAAGAGAACATCGTCAACGTGGCTCTCCGTTAACGGTATTTCCTGTAGTACAATACTCGGCTTACGGGACACGGGGCCTCTCGTAGGTATCTACTTTGCACTTTATCCAGTTAGTTGCGACTAATGTCGTTACTCGTCTTGGAGAATGCCTTTTGCCCTCTACTACTCCAACCCCTTACGAAAAGGGGTTGCCACCTCCAGCTTCGCTTACTTATCGTCTCGTTGACCTCTCCAGACACCATGCTTCCTTCCTTACGCTTTCTCACTCTCCTTCTCAACACACACACACACACACCCACATACACGCATACGCGCGCTCACATACACATACTCATACACGTGTCTACAAGAATGGGCATACTCTTTCTCTTTCGTTCTTAAGCTTTTGAAGAAAAAACGATGAAAAAATGTGTAGATGAAAACCGCGCGCCGTAAAACGTTCCGTGAAAGAACAGAATTAATTTACATGCCAGGTTGAGTCATGGAACGAGACGTAAGACGGTAGCCGAGGCTTCTTCTTCCTTTCTTCCTTTCTTTCTTTCTTTCATTCTTTCATTCTTTCATTCTTTCTTAGTTCATCTTCTTGTGCCTTCGTTTATCTTTCTTTATTTCTTTCTTTCTTTCTTGGATGGTTGGAACGATCGGCACAAAGGGGAGGACAATGCGTCTCCCGTCGCTCTTATTTTAGTCGTCCCAATTTTAATTGATATTTCGTTGGAAAGGTGGGCCATTGTTTCCTTCACTTCCATTATCGATACCTTTGTGCTTCTTCGATACGGACGAAACGTCATTTTCGTCGCCTCTCCTACCGGCCTCTTCTACCGACTCGTCGAGTCATTTCAAAGTGTATACCTGAACTCTGTCTTGTCTGAAAGAGAAAGAGAAAGAAAGAGAGAAAAAGAGGGTGAGATTCATTTTGAAAAATAATACCAAGGATCGAGAAGAACATCGTTCACCATGAAAATTGCTAAGAATTTTGATCTTTTTTAAATCATTTTAAATAGCAGAACAATGAAAAAGAAGAAAAAGAAAAAAAAAGAAGATTCTTTTTATTTATAATTTAATCAATTTAGAATGTATTTTTCGTGATGTTGTTTTATTGTTATTGTTGTTGTTGTTGTTGTTGTTGTTGTTGTTGTTGTTGTTGTTTATAGAGAATTTTTTAACGTTGGAAATAAAAAAAAGCAACGAGAGCTAATTTTTGACGATAAATGACAGATACGAGAGCAGCGATTAAAGTACGGTGAGAGGGAATACGCAAACAAGTAGGTACTATACCTACCGTGGGAGATTACGTTCTGAGACACGATAATACTGATAACGTAAATCACAACTCTATGATTATAACTTGTCAACTTGTATTTATTATACATCATGGGTATAAAAAAAGCAACACACTTGTCGAGTTAAAAGAACTCTCTTCCTCTCTCTCTCTCTCTCTCTCTCTCTCTCTCTCTCTTTCTCTCTCACGCATTTTCTCGATATAAGGCTACTTAATGAAAATAATTTAAGGGATATAGTTTTTATTTATAATATTATTAGTAACATAATTATTGAACGTAATGATTAATATCTTATTATTGTATAGATGTTAACCGTTCACAGGTAAGATTGAATTAATTTCTTTTTTTTAAATTTTTCAACAACAAAAAAAAGTACTTGATTAATACTTAATTGTTTATATTTAAAAAGAATGAAAACACATTTTTGATGATTATTCAATAAAAAAAATGATATAACGATGTATATAACTTTATCAATAATTTTTGTTTAACAGAATTAATCTATATTTATCATATGAGTATTATCCTCACATATAATAACAATAATAATAATTAAATATAAATATATAGGGTGATATGAAAAGTAGATATAGTAGAATTCGTGCAATTGTAGATGTGCAGTTAAGATTAGAATTTGACCTTTCACAGAGTATAATAAATAAGTAGAAAAAAAAGAAGAAGAAGAAGAAGAAGAAGAAGAAGAGATAGAGAGTGTTATGGTGGATGGATGCATCATGGAAAAGAGAAGGTTGGTACAGTATATATACGCGTGTGCTCACAGGTTAACGACGTTGCCCTGAGACGATCATCGAGGAGGAGAGCGGTTAACGCCGCCTGGCAAACGTTTCTCGTTTAAAAAGGAGAGAAACCGAAACGAGACTGGCAGGTATCGAGCTTAGCGAGAAGGTATAGCTCGGGGCCACAAGAACGAACCGAAAAAGGAAGATCGAGAGAAAGAGGAATCACGACGACGACGACCAAGACGACGACCAAGACGACGACGATGAGGAAGAAGACGAGCAAAAGGAGGCACTTCGTCTGACATCTGGAAGTTCAGCGACAACAACAACCTTTAAAAAAGAAGGAGAGAGAGAAAGGGAAAGAGAAGGGAAGCTCACCATGTTTCTTGGACATTGAAGAAGAAGAAGAAGAAGAGGGGACTCCGAAACTTGGTAATTACCAGCCGCATTAATCTGGCCGCGATGCTGATTATTAAGATGACGAGAACGACAATAAAAGTAAAGGCGAATTAAGTGTGGTGATTTTGTCAAGGGTTCATATACAGGGTGACTCTAATATAAACCAATTACAATCTATAAATATTTAAAAATGATTATTATTGTTACTGAAAATATCTCATCATATCTTTAGAAAATTATACATCTTTTTTATAAAAACCTTTTAAATAAAAAAATAAAATAAAAAATATCGAATTAAATATTAAGAAACGAAACTTTGGGCTCGTTTAAACGTATTCCTAATCAATTACAATATATTGCTTGCAATATCAAATTACGTAACATACGTTTGTAGACAAAAATTGGGTCACCCTGTATGTACTTCGCACACATTTATATACACATTTTTAAAATACATTTATACATAGGTATATATAATATGTATATATAATATGTATATATTGCCCTAGGAAGGAGAGTTAATTGTTGCACTCTATATGCTAAACACGTGCGAGTGGAGTGGAAGCAGTGCAGCATGGTGGCATCTTAGCCACCGCGTGTGCGATATCGCGCGAACGCGACTACCGAGCTCACCGAGTGCCGAGTTATGGGACGGTTGCCGCCTCCGTCATGCGAGCCCTCCTCCAATTGCTTATCTTCCTCTCTTTCTCTCTCTTTTGTGACCGTCCAACGGCCACTTGGCGAATTAATTAATCGTGGTAATTTCTTTTTACCCGGAACTTACCCCCGCATCACGTTTTCCTACCCCTCATTCTATCATCCTCATCGTCGTTCTCCTCGTCGTTGTCGTTGACGAAGAAAAGAGATTTAATGGAGGAGAACAAAAAATTTATTTTTTTCTTTTTCTTCTTACTACACTTTTCTATTCTTTTCTTGTTATTGTCGTATAGTAAGTCACGTGACCTAAGTTTATCAAGAATTTGTACAAATTATAAATTATCTTATTAAATATTTCTATTTATATAATTGATAGTTTCAAATATTTTCTGATCGTAGTTTTGTTACACTTTATTTTATATAATTAGTATTGGTTATAAATATTTTTTTAAATACTAATCCCACACAAAATATAACGTCAATCTATTACAAAGAAAAGTGAAATAGAACAGTGAAATTGTTTCTCTGTATCCATTAAAAAAATATTGATTACTTTGTCGTCCATAAAAAATTCTTACCACCCTAACGTTAGTAAGGAAGATTATTAGCGAGCACCAGTGTTTAAAGTAAACCGATCCAAGTTCCAAAGTCCAGTTAATTCGAGCCGGTTGGTCGCCCAGCAAGGAACCAAGTAAGCAAGAAGGCAAGCAGACAAGCAGACAAATAAGTAAACGCTGCCGGTCTGCCGATCATCAACTAGCTTGCTAGCTGGTTGGTCGGTTGGTTGGTTGGTTTTGTTGGTTACTTAGAAGCTCGCAATCGGCGAGGTAACGCACGACCGCTATTGAGTTACTCCGATGTGCGTAGAGTCGCGATCCTTGCCGATCTTCCCGATCACCATTCTCCACTCTCGGCATTACCAACACACGAAAGAAGATCCCGAAGACGTTTGATATCGGCTTACATTAACCACATTCGCAGCACGCGTTTGCGTTTCCGCCTTAGCTCTCACGTAATCTTCCTGTAGTATACGTGTGTATGTGTGTTAAAAAAAATAAGGAAAGGGAACAGGTGGTAATAGTAGTAGTGGTGATAATGATGATGATGGAGTCCAACTGCTAGAATCGAACTATTGAATTACTTGAATAATAATCTTATGTGGTATACGACGAAACCACGGTAGATAGAATGGCACGTGCTAAGAAAATACTTACATTTCTTCAAATTCAAACCCACACACACACATACACATATATATATAATCATAATACACACCTAAACCTTGCCTTTTTGTCTTACTTGTGTAATCTTTTTATTATTTTCTTTTATTTTCTTTTTTTCAGAAGAATGAAAGAGAGAAACGAGGTGAGGACGTTGTTGGGGTTCAGACGATTCATCATCAGCAAAGGCAATCGCTCGAGGATCGACATCGTCGATCCAGTATCGAAAGAGAAAGAGAAAGAGTTTGTATGTAGAACAAAAGAAAAGGAAAAAGAGAATGAGAAGAAGAATAAGAAGAAGAAGAAGAAGAGACGTGGTGGTCGTCGCGTCCGGTCTCGAACTCGATGATTTATCGATCGGACAATAGGACACACGATACTACCCTTATAGGGCGACGATCCTTCCTCGACGAGACCGTTCTCCTACTCCTCCTCTCCTCCTTCACCTCTTCTGCTCCTCGTAGTCGTCGTCGTCGTACTTCTCATCCTCTCTTCTCTCATCTTCGTGATATTACGCACCATCGTCATCATTCTCATCCTCGTTGTGGACCTCTTTGTCGGTTGTACCAAGCTACATGTATACACATACAAATATAAATACATATATATATATATATATATATATATATATATATATATATATATGTATGTATGTATCGTTCGATGGTAGTACCACCTGTACCGCCCGCATCGTGAAACAAAAGACTCCGTCGCCCAGCCGAAGGTCTCTATACCGATGGAATATTGAGTGACGCCAAATGGAATTCGGTTTCCATAGTTGCTGACATTCGAGGCTACCCCCACTCTCCTCTTTCCTCTCTGCTACTTTCCCATCCCTCTCGTAAATAACGTAATAATATAACGTAAACCATCGTATTCTTCTTCGTCCTACTTCAGTTGTACTTACGCCTTTTCATCTTCATCAGTATTATATTTACTCGTATACTTACATGACAGTGTGTCCTCTCCAACTTGGACCCTGTTTAAAAATAAAAGAAAAAAAAGAGAGACAACCTTCCTCCTTGTCGCCCTTCTATCTTGCATCATTTGATCAGACTTTTTTTCAATATTTTATCGAACCAGCAAATAATCTTGCCATTAGAATCGATTAACTGCTAACATTATTTTCGAAAGATAAGCTTATATTTTTTCTTTTACCAGACAAATCCTCCTAACTTTCATTATAATCAAAAGGATCGAATTGAAACAGAGGGTAGCAATCAATATTAATTACTTTGGACAATGGAATCTCATTGGACTAGATCGTTCGAACGGCCTCAACCATAAGAGGTAGAGGAGTAGTAGCAGGCGTTTATGTTTCGGCTCGAACGCCCTACTCGTGGCAATACATACATAGCTAGCTGAGAGCTCGCAAGAGAGACAGAGAGAGAGAGAGGAGAGAAGAGAGAGGAGAGAAAGAGAGAGAGAGAGAGAGAGGACTCGCTCAACGTTAGAGCATAATCTATTGTTGTTGACGTTATGCGTTGTGCACCCGTTGCACAGCGCGTTGCAGTAGCCATCTCCCACCACCAACACTACCACCACCACCATTACCATCACCATCACCATCACAAGYACTGTAACACCTCTCATATTCTCCTCCAATCCTACCTCCCCCCCCCCCACTACAGACGTTAGGTTCGTCGCCATATCACCGATTCGCGTTACGGCACCACCATCACCGACATACCTGGCCCTTTTGACGTACCTACCACCACCCCGTCACCAAACCAAGAGGATTCCTCTCTCGATGGAGAAACGACAACAACGACGACATAGACAACGCCAACAACCCTCTGTCGCTTCTCCTCCTCCTCTTCCTCTTCCTCATCCTCCTCCTCTTCTTCCACGATGACCACCGTACCCGATCTAAACTCATCTATCGACCTACTACTACTACTACTACTACTACTACTACTACTATTACTACTACTACTGCTACTGCTACTACTGCTGCTACCACTACTGCTATATGAGCAACGATCCATAGCGAGCCATTCCGATCGCTGTCGTCATTATCAAGATCCGTTGTCGTAGAAAATTAAACGCTCCTACGGTACACCATGATCGATTTTCATATTTTCCAAAATTTCTTTTATTTGTTTTTTTTTTCTTTTTATTATTTTGTACTATAAAACTACAAAAACTTTGTTTTGTACTACAAAAACATTGAAATATGTAAATTATAAGAAACTGAATATTTATAAGAAAAAATGAGTATCCTTAAAGTAACCCAGGTATATTTGTTGATTAACAAAACACCATTTAATTTTCTATTATTTTTTGTTTGATCGAGGAATTAATATTTTGTCTCAAATTATCATATTATCAATAAAAAACCGCCATTATTTTTAAAAATAGCCTGATATATTTTGGCCATCGTAGCCAATTAATTTCTGCAATATTTTTAATTGCTATTATTCGTTTCTAAATATATCGGTATATTCGATTGTTACGGAAATCAATATACGATTTCAAACTCTTGATCATTATTATAGTAAATTTCATTATAAAGATATCGCAGTTGTTGTGATACGATGATTTAACAATAATTAATTGAAAAATTACAAAGGGATTCTAAACATTTTGTTTAATGCAATATTTGTCTTTTTCTTTTTGAGAAAGAATCACGATGTGGCGGAAAATGTAACGTGAATAAACTGTGTGTATGTGATAGAGAGAGAGAGAGAGAGAGAGAGAGAGAGAGAGAAAGACGAGGACTTTGGAACACAGAGACCGTGTGTTGAAAATATAAGGTCGCAGCACGCATCGGTCTCTGATGAGGGGTGGACACGCGAAAACGATCCCTTCTGGGAACTAATTTCTACCACGTTACGTTGCTTACTTAACGAACAGGCAAAGCACGTAGAAAGCGATCGTCATCGTCGTGTCATCGACGTTGTCCTCCCGTTTTCCTTCAACCACCACTCACACGATAGCTGGCTAGCTAGGTAGGTAGCTAGGTAGATAGCTACATAGGTAGGTAGGTACTGGCTTACCAAGTGGCCGGGCCTTTCAGCTAAAGACTAATTAATTAATGGCAAAGAATCAACGATTATCCCGTTTGCAACGTTGTTATCGTGTTTTCCTAATGATAGTATTTTCACTTCAATTACTGGAGAGAGAAACTTTCCCATATAATAGTAGAGAAAAAAGAAAATGAATGAAAAACAAATACACATTGGGGTAAAGAAAAATGTTACAAACTATAGTCAATGATTTATCAACTAATTAACATCTAATTGTACTATTTCTCATCGATCTAATTTTACCAAATACTCATCAATTCTATCAACATCGTATCGTATAAAACATTCTTCTTTTTTCTGTTTTTTTTTTCTCTGTGGTATTAGCGATCGAGCATAACGTACAATTAGGATAATCGAGAAACGACGACGAAAAGGATAGAAATTGGTAGTCGCCTGTGATACGTCATGAATGATTTTATAATATAATTTACGAACGTAATTAAACACATTAATTATAAACTTATGTAAATAAAATGAGATGTATTATATGCGGGTAGAGTAAGATCGATTTTGAAATGGATCGATGATGGTTAATAACTAGAGCAAAAGACTATACACACCTACGACTGATTTTCTCGATGTCGGAGTGAATTTCGTATGTATTTTTCGTATCTTTTGTATTTTTTCGTCTTACTTTCTCGTTTTTCATTTTGTTTTTTGTAAAAGAAGTTCCCAACGTGATGTACGATGTCGATTAAATACCTAGCGATCTTGTACTATCTAGAAACGATCTCATAAATTTACGAGAACGATCCGACATAAAGATTCCAATCAACGATGAATGCCAATGAAACGTGGCCACAAGATGGACGCGTTTGGATAGATATAAAATACCAAGCCGCGATAATGTAGTAAATCGGGGGCTACTACTACCCATGAGATATAATTTTAAAGTCTGCCATAAATTCCTCTTCTTGCGATTTCGAAGAATGAAGGAGAAAAAGGAAGAAAAAGAAAAAAGAAAAATAATAATAAGAGAAAGAATAAAAAGAAAAGGAAGAGGAAGAAGAAGAGGAAGAGGAAGAAGAAGAAGAAGAAGAAGAAGAAGAGGAAGAAGAAGAAGAGCACGCTGTACACGAGGCCATAGTGGCAGGTGCCAAAGGCTTTCGGTTATTTCTCAGAGGAGGTGGAACAGAACTACGTAATGGGGTTTCACCACCTTACCGGTTGCCATATGTCCGATCTAATTTTGTATGGTGTCGATAGGGCCTTCAAGCGGACGTAGAAAACCTTATACAAATCCCATTCTTCGAAATCTTATCGATCCTGATTATTATTGCAAGATTACGAAAAAGTAGGTTAAACAATCGAACAATCCTCACGGAATTTCGTTCTTTTTTAATATCTTTTCTATCGAATATTTAAATTAATTATTGTAATAGCGACGATAATGAAATAAATTTAATAGAAAAATATATAGTGGAATTATTTTCACTGTAAAAGAGTAACACGCAATTCGATTAGATTCCTCCTAATTGGCAAACTACTGGCTCTGATTTCGTCGGTAATCGCATTACTCCCTAACATGCCATACGATCGTCTTACCCAGTGCGAGTTCTCGCACTTAATTTTCGCATGAACGTTGGTGAACGTAGGGCCGATTGGTATTATATACCAGAACGCTTCCATTTTCATCATAGATTAAGATCTTGGTAATGGTCTTATCATTTCCTTAAATAGTAATTTAAAAAATAAAATAAAATAAAGATAAATGAAAAAAGTATGGTCTTTAAAAGAATTCTTTTTTCATTCAGGATCATTATTGTCGTCGTCATCGTCATAATTGTCGTAATTATCATCAACATCATCATCATCATCAACAGCAGCAGCAGCAGCAGCAGCAGCAGCAGTATCATCATCATCGTTATCGTGTTTATTATGATAATAGAAAATATATTTCAAATAATTTAGATAGAAAATAAGGAAATAATAATTACATTATCTTTTTACTTTTCTTCTTTATATGATCCTTCGTTAGAAAATTCAATGCACTCGCTAGGAAAACTAACTGTTCATCGGGCAAGCGTGTAAACACGAGGCTAGCGATATCTGAACGCTGTATCTTGGATACTCGTACTCGTGAAGATAGGATCGAGCATCGCCAGGTAAAACCGCGTGTGAGCACGAAAGAGAAAGATAGCGAGAGAGAAAGAGAGAGAAAAAGAGAGAGGGAGAGTGAGTCGACCACGACAAGACTTTCCCGACTCCCTTGAAAACTATTAGAGAAGATACGAGTAGTTAAAGTACTTATCGCGAGGTGAGATAACTCCTCGTTTCCTGAGAAAAACAGAGAGAGAAAAAAGTATTAAAGATCGATTTTTTCCAAATAATAAATTTTTTTTAAAGTCATTGCACTCCTAAACTTAAAATCTCCATAATTACTTCAATCAAAGGTATATAAAATAATTTATGTGTAATCATATTAAACGAAAGATAAGATATATCAAATGCTCCAATATTTGTATCTGATCTAAAAGAACGAAAAAACGAAAGAACGAATGGAAAAAACAAAAAAATGATTTAGAAGAGTATGACTGAAGATAAATCATGTTTGTTAATACGTTCCATCGTTCATGCAGCATCGTTCCATGTAAGCCCGCATGTTTAGGGAATGCAATGACGTTGTTGCCACGCCATACGATACCATGCACCAGAATATAGATACATATAACATAGGTATAGATAGAAGTAGGAGGAGGTATAGGACGTGGATGAAAAGGTGAGCGAATCGTGCGATTGTCTGATGAGAGGAAGAGAGATGGTTGACGACCACCCACCTACTATATCCATTTCTCTCTCTCTCTCTCTCTCTCCCATTCTCTCCCTTATTCACTCACTCAGTCTGTCTGTCTATCTATCTATCTATCTATCTATCTATCCATCTATCTATCTATCTATCTATCAATCTATATATCTATCTAACTACCT
Organism: Polistes dominula; assembly: GCF_001465965.1. The sequence continues at coordinate 948,310 of NW_015148983.1, forward strand.
ATCTATCTATCTTAGCCTAGCACAGGCGCAGGTAGTCGTCCATTCTGTCGTCCATCTCGTTTCTGTTAAAGAGCGTTCGACGCGTTAGATACGTGCACGCAACGCAGTGGTTAGTGCAACGGCCGCGATGGCGGAAGGACTTTCTGTGGATAGGATCGAGCATGCATTACATATATATATATATATATATATATATATATATATATATATATATATATATATATATATATATANATATATATATATATATATGCACGAACGATATATATGTATAGATATACATAAACCGAGCATAGAAGTACTTACACATACACGATTGTATAGGACAGATTTTGAATGTAGAGAACCAAGCATACATAGAAGCTCGTAGCCAGCAAGCTCGTAGTCGGCAACAAGCCCCCGGGCCATGGAGGACGGGCTAATAATTAGAAAATCGTCCCGCCACCGAATAACCGGACCTTGTCCCTTGTCGAGACACAAGCCGACGTGTCGCTCAGCTCTCTCTTTCTCTTTCTCTCTCTCTTTCTCTCTCGCTCTCTCTCATCGCTACCGGCGCCCGTGGTGCGAAGAAACGTATTCCCATCGGACGTGTAATCTGCGGAAATACGTTGATAAGATTAAAGCGTATATCGTATACGAGCCACGACTACGCGGGAAAATTTAGCGCGAGCTTGCTCTTCTCTTCCTACCCGTTTATATATAATACACACTCACACACACACACACACACACGCGTCTATATATATATGTATATATATATGTAGCTGTGTACAAGAGTACGGCTCGTTCAACCACGACAAAAGATCACTCTCGATTCGATAATCGTCTCGGTGATAGTAGCCTCGATCAATGATGAAAGGATAACGCAAAACCGGTAGGAAAAGGGCCGGGGGTTAAGGGCAGCTTAAATGATCCAAAGGATTCTATCAAAGATTTCAATCGTATAGTTCAATTTTAACATTGAAAACAATTTCTCAAATTTATAGACGTCACGAAAGATCTAGGAAAATTCTCTAAGAGCTAGACAGAGATATATAGAAAGAGGAAAAAAGATGAGGAGGATAAGGGGGAGGAGGAAAGGGAATAGGTAGCGCTAGATGAGTTCCAAGTCCGGGTTCGTTGGTAATGAGGTTCGGTTTTGATTAGCACGGAGACTGTTTAACGGTTTGATACCTCGCCGGTAATCGAATCCGGACCTAATCTCTCAAGTTATAACTTGATTATTGCCTCCTCCATGCACTTGCTCTCTCTCTGCAACGCTCTCTCTACGTCTCCCACTCCTAACACTGTCGGTTCGTAACATCGTCGAGAGCCTTCGTCTCGTCCTGTCCTCTCTTCTCCTCCTCCTTCTCTTCTGCCTCACGGATCAACCCTTTCCCCATAAACCAACCAACTCCTAACCTCCTTCCTCCCGTACTCTTCTTCCTCCTCCTTCTCCTCCTCCTCCTCCACCTCCCATCTCTTACCTACCTTCATGTTGTTTCTAACTGTGACAGTTTATCTTCCAGCTCGAAAGATTTCATTAATTTGTTACGCTCAGTTGCATCTTTCTAAATTTCTATGAACATAATCATCGATTCAATAGATTTATATTAATAAATAAATAAAAATAATGTTTAAATTAGAACGAAATGCAAAATATTAACGTCGTATTACGTTTTCATTGAAATCTTACGTTTTCTTGACACATATATGATCAAAATATGTTGAACGATTGATATACGGTTGCCATTTTGGATCAATAGTAGTAGCAGTCGTGACTTCCCTCCTCCTCCTCTTCCTCCTCCTTTTACATAGAAAAAAAATCATGCTCGTTGTAATATTGGTATGTATATACATAAAGAGACGTGTACAGAATCGTTGTTGCACGGTTAGTGGTCGTGTTAAGTTACACTTTTTAAGTATGGCCAAATTATACGTTTGCGCGCGCGGGAGCTCGTTGAAAATATTCCTACGTTGGATATGGCGCGGGAAAGGGCAAAATAAATGTTATGGCATTACGATGGACAGCGTATGCTGTGTATGCTCCTGTATATATGTATGTATAAACGTATGCATGTATGCATGTATATATATATATACATATATATGGACGTATGATGTATGAATATACGTGAAACGTTTCCCCCACCATATCGATACCACCCTCTCTCTCTCTCTCTCTATTTCTTTCTTTCTATCTTTTTCTCTTTTTTTACCACCAGCAGTAGCTGCGAACGCGTGCATGTTCATCGTTTATGTGTGTTGTACATCAAAGAGAAAGAGAAAGAGATAGAAAGAAGAATAAGAATAAGAAGAAAAAGAAAGAGAGAGATTACTATAGTCCTGAGTGAAGAAAAAAGAAGGAAGAAGAAGAAGAAGAAGAAGAAGAAGAAGGTTGAAAAGAAGTATAAGAAGTAAAAAGAACAACAGAGAGAGAGAGAGAGAGAGAGAGAGAGAAAAAGAGAGAGAGAGAGAGAAGGAAAAGAATAAGAGAAAAAAAGTGACGGGCTTGATTGGTGGAAATGAATTCAAAATGGCCGACCCTGTTCCGTGTGGTACCATGATAAAATGGCGTCCCAACGATAATCCACGACTATTACCAATGAAATTAGACGTTTCTATTTGCTGTACTCGTATCGAAATCATTTTTCAAGCAAATAACGAATATTAAATATAAATATTTGAGTAAATAGCATATCTTCTTCTTTTAGCGAGAACGCGTGAGAAAGCTTCTGGTGTTTCTTTCAATAAGCAAGCGCGAGATAAGCGCGAATAAGGAGCGTTGAAAGTAATTGACGTGGAAGTAAATCGCCGTGCGTCGTTATCATAGTCATTATCCTTGTTAAACTTATCATTATCGCACAGCTATAAGTTGGATTAACTTAAGTATATAAAACGTTGGCATGGCATGAGTGAAAGAGGGTGAAGTGGAAAGGAGGAAGAGTGGGTGGAGGGAGGGAGGGAGGGAGAGAAGGAAGAAGGAAAGAAAGAAAAAAAAACAGTCAGAAATAAAAATACCTTTCGAAATTATTATCGAACAACTCAATTGTTGAGTAAGTGTACGTTCACGTTTTCTCGTGTGTGCGTGTGTGTGTCTATACATATATATATATATATATATGCAAGTAGCAAGTAAACCACTATATGCAAGGTATATACATGGAGGTATATCTGTCGATAAAAAAATGTGTTTAAAAAGCAAAGAAACTTAGGTATCCCTAGTTTAATAGCTTTGTGGGTTGGTATCCGAATATAGACCGTGCAACGATCGATCGCGAATTTACTTTTGAAGGCGAACCTGACGCCTCGAAAACTGGCTTATCCGATATACACGTATGTAACTATCTGTCTATCTATACATATATATATATACATGCACACGTACATGCATATACCGTTCAGTATTTATGTATATATGTATGTGTATCTTGCTCACTCTCTTGAACGGCATCGTGGAGGCCAAACGATTCAGCGTGAAAGGGTGTCTCGAGTAGAGGAAGGCGAGTTTTGAAAAACAAAGACGAAAGGGAATCAACCCTCCTCGGCCTCGGGCCACAGTATCTCTTTCTTTCTTTCTTGTTTTCTTCCTTTCTTTATCTTTCTTTTTTGTTTTCATTATTTTTTTTTTCTCTCTTTCTCTTTCTTTCTCCCACCTACGAATAAACGCGCCTATCTCTTGGTTCCTTTTTCTTTTTCTTTTCCTTCTCCCTCTCCCTCACCCCCGCCATCCCCCTCTTAACCCCGTCGTCGGTTAGCCGCCTTTTCTCTTCGTTTCGCCTCTCGAGCACGGATTCTTAATCGGACCCATTATCTTCGCCGAGCGATCATCATCCCGAAAACTAATTCGTATTTTTTACTACGAAACCGAAAACTCATAAATCAAAGCTCGCGCTGCGCTACGATTTTCGCTCTCTCTTTCTTTCTTTCTTTCTTTCTTTCTTTCTTTCTTTCTTTACTTCTTTCTGTTTTGTTTTGTTTTCTCTTTCTATCTTTATTTCTTTCTTGAAAAAGTGCGCGCTGAACCGCGTGTGTAGACAATGGACCACGCGTCCATTTAAGGGATTCGAATGGACGCAATTTTCTATGGAACTTTGTAATTATGGGTAGTTTGTTGATGCAGTCCTGGTAGGGTCTCGATGAGTCTCTACCCCGTTCTCCACCCCCGTTCTTTTCTCTTAAAAGAGAAAGAGAGAGAGAGAGAGAGAGATGGCCATAACCGAACGTAAAACTTGTCGAATTAAATTAAAAACAAAGGAGACGGCCAACGTGAAATATTTTTCTTCTTTATAGATATATTATAATTATAGTTAAAAATATTCTTCCCTCGGTTAGGATGGTCTAATACGCACAGTAGTCTAGTGATAATAGCTAGCTCGAGTAACATAATAACCTGAAATCCCTGTGTGGGAATATCGATGTAAAAACTTTTTCTCCTCGTTACTTTTTGGATCCTTCAAATTTCTCGCGTGAAAAGAATTTTTTTTTTTTTTTTTTTTTAATCGGCTTTCGCCTTTCTCCTTTTTTACCACCTATTTTTGTCCGAATCTTTGTAATTTTTGTATCTTCTCAAATAGATCGAAGAAAACCAACAAACAAAAAAGGATAAAGAAAAAGAAAAGGAACTGAAAGGAGGTAATAAAAATAGCGTCTTAGATGGCGTATAATATTTATTTATTATTCGATCCTTGGCAAGGTATTCGCGTCGTTTGCTCTATGCGAAACGAAAGATTTATACCTCGTAATGAGAAATCATTAGCCGGCAGGCGTATTAGATAATCTTGGTAATTGGCAAAAATTGTTCTCGGCTCGACTTTGACTGGAGAAGAGGTAGGTAAGTGGTCTCGAGACCACTACGAGAAGAGAGAGAGAGAGAGAGGTCCACGAATTTGAAAGGGGACTTTACCCTCGGGCTAGTCCTGATTTTTCTTTAGAAGCTCGACAAAATCGTCCGATGGATGGATCGGACTGTCGTAATCGTTGATCGTTGCACGAAAAAAAAAAAAGCGAAAAAAAGAACAACATCCCAATTCAAGGAAAATATTTGATCGCAAAATACTTCGATAATTGTTTCGACGATTTGTTCGACAAATATTTTCACGCCTGTTTTATCGATCGATTTGTCATCTCGTATCTCGTAAAATATATATATAGAACTGCTAACATTGTCTAACGGAATAATAAATGATGAGGATAACGGACGCACAAAATCAAAAGAAAAGAAAAAAAAAAAAAGAAAGGAAGAGAATTACTGAGGTTCCCTTTTTCGAATAGCCGCGAATAATCAAACAATAGAATCGAAGGGATCCTTGTAGATCCTTAAAAAAAAAAAAAAAAAAGAGAGAAAGAGTAAAGAAAAAGACGAATAAGATATGAACCCTAAAGTTTGGGGTTGGCACGTCTCACGGTAACACGTGATCAAAATCAATCATTTGGAATTGACAGCTTGCGAATCCAATTGCAAAATGGACACATGTAATGGCCTGTATTTCTAATCAAATTACCCTTCACTTGTAGGGTAAGAATATAAGATATAAATGTCAATCGAAATAAGACGAAAACAAATACCGAAAAAAAAAAAAGAAAAAAAACATGAACAAATTGTGAAAAAGGAATCGATCGTAACGAATAAAATCATGGTAAAATATTGGTAAAATCGCGATTGAAAGGTAGCGATCGAAATGAAAGTCGCGGGTAGTAACGTATCTCGAGGGAAAATCTGCATATCATACTAGGCGTTCCCAATCAACTAATTAACAAAAAACTGTGGAACGAGCCATTAATCATCGTCGAGGCACTCGAAATACAGGCGCGTACCGAGGTATCTGATTGGCGAACCCTTTCGCATCCGCGTACCACGTCAAAGATGGAGGGCTCTCAGTACCACTAATTTCCGAGTGACCCTTCGCCTTCTATTCAGACAGTCCATACCATCCTTAACGTTCAAACTGATTTTATCTAACGTTTARCGATACGATACGATTTATGATCGTTTCTTCCGTTAAAAATCTTTCCAAAGTTATTGCTAAAAATAAAATGATTGCTAATATTTTTATTTTACCAAATATTAATACAATCAATGTAATTGAAATTTCATTACTTACAATTAATTCGAATTCGTTGAAATTCGCTTGATATATGCGAGCACATGTTGTCTCGTTGTCGTTATCTTTGAATTAAAACAAAGTATCTTTTATTCCAGCAAGTCGACCGCATGCACTAGAATAAATTTCTTCTTTCGAGTTGTCTGCTGCATGTCGGTGCATAAGTTTTCACGTTACGACATTGCACTCTGCAATAATAGGTACGTATGTATCGTCATACTGTAACCACACAAACTACCCCCGTTCCTTCTCGCCTTTCCTGCCAAACGACCATCCACAATAAAAGTTCATTGGCAGAGTATCATTCCAATTCTCGTCTCGTTTCACCTTATACAAGTCCTACAACGTTAGTCCTACAACGTTAGTCCTACAACGTTCGTCCCACTCTCAACACTTTTCACGATCTTCAAATCTGTCTCTCCCCTAACCCTTTTCTTTCTCCTTTCGTAGAATAGATCGTGAAGGAGCTCTTAAAGTGTACCAAAGACGAAATATTTTAACATCTAGCCGCGTGGCGAAAGCAATCGTCGTCGTTGCGAGCTGCATCGAGCTCAATTATTCCAATGCAAGGCGAAGTTCAAAGAGCTTAATTCCGGGGCTAATATATTCACCCCTTTTTACTTGAACCCCGGAGATTTCGTATGTATTGCCAATTTTGCATTTATACTCGGCGTTGCGTCCATGAATAAATTCATCCCTCTCTCACTCTCTCTCATTCTCTCTCTCTCTCTCTCTCTCGCTCTTTCTCGCTCTCTATTTCGTTCTTTCTATCTTTCTCGCTTTATCCATCTATCTGTCTATCTTTCATTTTCGATTATCTCTCGCTTTGTCCACCTACTTTCTCCGACTCTTCTTCGCTGCCTCGAGCCAAATTCATCCGACTTTTTTTTTTTTTTCATCTTAGATATGTGTTTAGGTATTCGTTTTGTTTGAATATACCGTTAAAGGTACACCAAAATCGTGTTTCTCATTCTTCCGACTTTTTTTTTTTTTTTCATCTTCAACTATGTTTATTATTTCTTATAATTATTTACACTTATCCGTTTCACTATGATATTCATGATCATTTTCTTTTATTCATCTTTGATTTATCCAAGACAATTAGAGATAGATTTAAACAAATCTTACTTTATCTTTTCCCTATCTTTGACTATGTCTCTCTCTCTGCTTTTCTGTATCCTGAGCACCCCTTGTCGAGAGTCGATTTGAACGAAAGCAGGGGGATGGATATATAGGTACGTGCCATTTATCACCGCGGGGGAAAAAGCGCGTGTCATCGGCCGTACCAAAACCCAGATGACTTCGTGAGACGCCTGTCAACAATATCGTTCCCTACTCTCAGCTCTAACAGCGCCGATTTCGCTTCCAATCGCAACCCACTCTCGTTCTTCTTTTCTCTCGCTTTCTCTGCTTTACAAAGAAGAAGCTATGAAAAGTCTGACGTAAAAAGGATGACAGGATTTTTATGATAAAAAGATTAACAGAATTAATAGGTATGCACGAGTTTACGATGTGTTAACAAAAAATTATTCTTTCCAATTCGTTCGTTATTTCTTTGTCTTATTTTATATTTTATCTACCGTGGACAAATAGTTTAGAGTATCTATAGAGTTGAGAAACGGACCGGCTTGGCGGCCTCGATATCGGCTAGTAGATTTCAAGCTGTCGAAGTGTACGAGCACGAAAACTTAGTCAATCTGCCGTTGCCGCCGCTAACTCATCCCATTTCGACCCCGATCGACCCTTAAAGCCTTGCAACAAACTCTCCTAGCAGTCGATACAACGAAGGTAGCGGATCGTATTTCGAAAATCCTTTCTCTCCTTCTCTTCCTCTCTATTCCACCCACCCTCTTCCACCTACCTCCTTCTCCACCTTTCTCACATCGTCACAAAGGAAGAACTTGAGAAACAAAGAGGAAGAGAGAGAGTGTAGCACGAGTGCCGCGGATAAGAGAAACTGCTGGAACTCTTAGTATCTATCTATCTCTCTCTCTCTCTTTCATTCTCTCATTTACTATCAAAAAGGTAATTCGAAGGATAAGATGAAACGAAGATAATATTTTCAACGATCGTCTTAAATTACATCTTTATATGAACATTTTGTGAACGTTGTTATATTTACTTGTATCAACGAATCATTTTCGAAGGAACAAATCGAACGAATTAATAAACGATCGTATAAATTCGAATGAGTTGGAAAAGTAAAAGGGAGAATGGAAAAGCGTACGTTGGAAATGTGTGGGATGTTAAGTCAAGGAAACATGCCCTTAGGATATCAGAGATGTGGTCAGGGATTCCATCGTCGTCCTGGTGATGCTGTTCGTAGGAAAGTTCACGGTCCGGAAGACGAGAATGTCTTTGAGTCCTGCAAGGCATCCTGCTCCTCTCATTCTCTTCCTCTCCTTCTCTTCCTCTCCTTCCTTTCGTTTTCTCTATCCCTCTCTCTCTCTCTCTAGTAGGTTACACAACACTATACGTTTTCCTCCATCCTTCTCGCGTTACCAGCCGAACGAACGGCCCTCGAGCACTCGAGTGGTAGGTAGCTTAGGGGTAAGGAAAAAAATGCGCGTCTCACCCGAACTATGCCAACTCGAGAGTATAGAGAACAGGTATGCGGGTACACTAACACGTTCACTGCCCGGGGCACTCGTCCTCGAGAATCCGCCACTGTTAAATCTTCAATCATTCTCTCTCTATCTTCTTATACTTTTGTTTTTTCTTTAGAAAAATCTTAGTTCATCGCAATTTGCGTCTTCAAAAATTCTTCACTTTCTATAAATGTAGTTACAATTTTCATCAAATGTTTGCGTTCACATATTGTATTTATTTCAACAAAATAAAAAAATCTTAAAAGTTTGAATCGTTAAAATGATGAATCAAATCATTTTTCCAAAATCGCATATATAAATATATTTCTTTTCTATTTTTTGTAAAAAAAAAACATCTTTATGAGGTAGTCCATGTTCTAAAAGTCTCTATGATTGTTTGATTATATATTTGTTCGAATGTTCAAATAATTTTTACAATTATGTTTTATTTTTGTTATGTATTATTGGTTAAAAATAAAATGAGAGAAAACAGAGAGAGAGAGAGAGAGAGAGAGATATTCCATAGAAGAAATATATAGGAACATTTACATTGGACGTTTTAACGAGCGACTCGTATAATTATTGGTCATCATATATGTAGCAAGCGTCGACGAATTTAAAGGATCCCTTGCGAACGGTCAATCCACTTTACCGGGACCGATAATAAGTTTGTTGCTTGCAGCAAGCTCTCGGTACGAGAGCGGCCGTTCGCGAGTCTCCACTCTGCGTTATTTATCGATCGTATATAACGTATTTACAGTATATCGAAATATGATATCGTGATATAACTCCAAAACGTTTAACGCAGCTCTCTCATAGTCGTAGAGTATCGATCCAGTTGCCATCAGTTATTAAGATTCATCAACATTCCCTCCCCCTCTCTGTAGATGATTTTTGTTAAGTGTCATTTAGATACATATCCATTGTTATTTCCTCCACCATTTTTGTTTGCCTTTTTTTTATTTTTTTTTATTTTTGACCATGAAAACGTTCAGTTTATTTAACATAGGAAACAATAAGTGCAAGCAATTGAATATCAATGATCGTACGAGCCATTAATTATGACAATGGACTGATCGAACAAATAAACAACATTTTATTACAATTATTTCTATTATAAAATAGATCATATAAAATGTGTTTGTTAAATTTGTAAAACTTCATTTGTTACATTGAACAAATATATTAATCCTTTATGATCGAACATCTTTGTACAAAAATGATTTAATCTAAATCATTTTCTATTTTTTTAGAAAAGAACAGAATTTACTCATGTTTTCTAATCAAATCATAAACAACTTGTTCATTAAACAAATAATAAATATTGAACACTTCCCTACATAATTAATCGTGCTTTACACAACAAAATAAATTCGCTCCAGGGAGAGATGTATTGCTGAAAAATGTTTCGACCTCAAAAGGGTTGATTCGACATAATTTAAACGAACATTATAGAAATTGTCACAAAGTTAAGACATTGTTACAATCGAAAGAAGAAGAAGAAGATGAAGAAGAAGAAGGGAATAGGAAAGGAAAAAGACAGATATAGAATATAAGAGAGCCGTAAAGAGGAAGTTATGGGTTTTCGTAAGATTCACTTTCCATGGCCCTCCTAATAATGGATAAAACGATCATAAATTCGACGGGTCGGGCTTTTCGGCCTCTTACGAAATATTAATTAAAATGTAATTGTTCCGTACGGAGTAGCAGAAGGAGTTATATTGCTACATAGAACATAGAAAGCTTCGGGTTGGAGCCCTTCGTGAGGTCTCGCGTCGCGAAATCTTTCCCTCTCACTCTCACACTCTCTTTGTTTTCGCATTCGATATTTTACTAACTCCTCGAGAACTCCTTCCACTTCTCTTTCGTATTTTCTCATCCCCCTCTCTCTCTCTCTCTCTCACTCTATCTCTTTGCTCTCTGTAAAGCTTGGGAAAGAGTATTCGAGCTTGAAACTTCTCCTTAAAAGCAACATCAACTAAGATTTACGGATCAGAAAAGGGGTAAGTCACAAAGCGTTTGTCCAATTTCAAAACGACGAAAGAATTTTGTCTAATCCGTTCAATTGAACAACGCCTTGGTTTTTTTTTTGTTTTTTTGTTTTTTTCTACATTCTTTCTTATTATTTATAAATAATTTAATGTAGATATTATTCACGATAGTTGGAAAAAAAAAGTCTCGACGATATTAAAAGAAAATAGGAAAGGAAAGCAATAAGGGTTGATATCTGTCATCGAAATGGCTGCTTTCGTGTTGCGGGGGTCAAATGGTGTACATTGTAAAGGGTTACTCTCTTTCTCCCTCTCTTCATTCGTGACCGAGACCGATATAAATGCGTAGAAAAAAGAAAAAGAAAAAAAAAAGAAGTAGAAAAAAAAAGAGAAAAAGAGAGAGAAATGAGAAAATGGCGAACGGTAGAAAGGAACCCTTATTCAAAATGGCGATTCACCTGCACGCATTCATCAGATCGATGGTCGGATAGGACTCGTAACTGGCAGCTGCGTTTCTTACTAAAAACTACTAAATATATAGCATATAATATATATATATATATAAAATAGCTTAGTCGATTATTCCTACGAATATACATTGTTTCATTTCTTTCTAATATTTCTATTAATAAATATCAATAAAAATAGATAAAAATAGCTTTATATTTATTTCGTTAACGTTGAAATTTTGGTGACAAATATAATCTTTATCGACTGGCCTACGTCTTCCTAACTAACAGACAAATGGAGAGAGAGAGAGAGAGAGAGAGAGAGAGAGAGAGAGAGAGAGAGAAAGAGAAGACCAATGGCCATAGGTATACTCGTGTATACCTATAAAGTGTTAGTGTGCAATGAACTTGTAAACCACTGACTGAACACACAATGGCCGTCGACGAGGACAGGGCTTCTGGCCGGTTGGTGACGTCATCACTTTGTGTCCCATGTCCGAATTGCATCGCATCGTACGGGCCTTCCTCCTGCAACCCCAGCCTACTTCCAACCCCCACCCCCCGCCTTTCTACTACCTCTTCTACCCACCACCCGTCTCCTACCCCTTACCGCTCTCCCCACCACAGCTTTATTTGTCCTCTCTTTGATGTCCACCTCGGGCCGACGGACTTCAGAGAGTCGAGCTGGTGGCGGTCGGTTGGTCGGTCGGTCTGTTGGTCGATCATCAGTCTCTCACGATCGGTGCCATCTCCGGAACCGAAAGTAAAAAACGAACTATGTGTCCAAAATATACACATTTTTGGGAAACAACCCTTCTTCTCTTCTATCTTTTCTCCTTTTTTTCTTCTTTTTTTTTTCTTTTTATCCGACCAATCACAAGCGGGTAAACATCGATCTTTTTTCCTTGCATTCTTTTTTTTGTGTGGTTCTTTCTTTTTCTGTTCGTTTAGCTGAACATTTCGTAAATTACTTTCCCCACGTAATATGCACGTTCATGTATATGGTATATGCAAGTAATACATGTGTTCGTGTATCGAATGCATTTTTTTTCTGCAGGTGATTGTTAATTTTTGTTATTTTTATGATTATTATTATTATTATTATTATTATTATTATTATTATTATTATTGTTATTATTATTATTATTATTGGAAAAAAACGTATCAGTCATCAGAGTGTCTGATAGGATCACTTCGATAAAGCATATCCCGACCAAAGGTTTTAAATCGATTTTTCCGACGGTTGGAAAATAGAGTTATCCGGGAGCAAAAATTTGTCGGCGTTAACGTCCTCCGTATTTTTCCTCGGTTTTGCGTCAGGGATATATCGCGATCAGGCGGGAGAGAGGGAAAGAGGGTTCGATGTTTCGAGGTAGAAAGAGCGATATTTACAGGACGGTGGGTGCTCCGGTCCACCTCAAAATAAGCAATTGACCCAGGATACTTGCCACCCTCTCGTCCCACGTTCTCTCTCAACTCTCTTTCTCTTACACACACTCTATCTATCTTTCTCTCTCACACGCGTGGTAACAAAATCCGTTCGTTCGGTGCGCCAATATGCGGCTAATTTGCACAACAAATAAAGCTTATTCTCCGGATTTGCATGTGTTTGAACTGCAGTGTAATTGGGTGGTACGCTTCGCTCGATGCTGTCCACTCTCTCTCGATCTATCTATCTATCTATCTCTCTCTCTCTCTAAATTTCTCTCTCCCTCTACGAACGATTGACGCACTTGACAGCTCCAGGATTCGCGAATGAAACTATCGAAAATTGAACTCTCTTAAAGTGGATAGAAATTGTTTCTATTATTCTTATTCCTAAGTATACAACGTTGTTTAATTTATAACAGACTCATTAATTATATTAGTTTTTCTTTTTAACAATCTTTTTGATCTTACCGTAAAACAAGTAAGTCGATGCTTTCTACTGTTTAACTAAACTTATCGACCAAATTAATAAAACGCAACACAGACGTAACGCAGTAATCAATAACAAAATATAGTCTACTTTTTCTTCTTCTTCTTTTTCAAAAAATACACAGAGTAAAATAAAAAAGGAAAGAGAAATAAAGAGAAATAAATAGAGAGAAAGAGTGAATGCCTGGAGGATCTCGGTGACGGACGAGAGGGTCCCGAGGGCTCGATCTATCCTGAAGGGAAGAGAAAGGTAGAAAGAGAATGAGGAACTCCCAGATAGCCCTTGACCCAACACTATCCTTCATGGACATCGAACCTCGTACATCCCGCGGGATCTCTTAGTCAAGACGCCGGCATTTTGCTAAATCTATCCTACCACCCACAACCACCGCCATCACAATCACTATCGTTGATGCTTCTTCAACGTAGATCCAAGAAAAATATTCAGACACTTTTCTTTTCTCTTCTTTCTTCTGTTTCTTTCTCATCGTTTTCTTACTTTTTTTTTTTTGCTTCTTCTTCTTCTTCTTCTTCTTCTTCATCGACTTTGACGGCTTCGTTTCTTCCTTTTATCTATCTACTTCCATACCGCACTCGCTTTCTTTCTCCTTTCCTTCCTTCCTTCCTCCTTTCTTTCCCCTTTTTTCCCAACGCAGAAAACATGAAATTCAATGTGTACGTCCGCTCGATTCACAGTCGAACGATTACAATACGTTGCGCTAAGAGGGTCGATGAAAATTGATCGCCCTTGGCGTGGAAAATTTAACATACCTACTACTACTACTACTACTACTACTAGTACTATTTTATAATTATTTTGATCTTTTTATATAAAAACGACTCTCGACCATTTCTTTCGGATATTAAATTTAAAAAAATTAAAAAATAAACATTATTTAGCTATCGGAAATACTTTATTTAAAAAGTATAAAAAAAGAAAAGTCAATAAAATAGAATAAGAAAAATAATACGCTAGAAGCAATACTGCTATTACTCCTTAATTATTATTTTTTTTTTATCTTTTTGCAATGATAAAGTACTCGATCATTTTCTTTCGCATTTAAAATTCAATGAATACAAATTATTTGGCTATCGAATTATTAAGATAAAAGTAAGAAAGAGAGAAAGAGAGAGAGAAATAAAATAGAGTAGGAAAAATAATAGAAGCAACACGATAGAAGAAGGAGAGGGTTTGCGTTTGAACGATTCTGTGAGTCGTTTACCCGGTGACTTGCAGTCTATTGTTACTCCTCCCTTCGGCTAACTCGCAGAGCTCATTCCTTCTATCGCTATTACATAGCACCCCACCTCAGCCCTGTTTCTCCTTCACCCTCCTCATTCTCCCTCTTATCCTCCCTCCCGTCCTTCCTCCCTCGGTGGGTGCTCCGCCTTCGTCAGGCGCGCTTTTTTAAATCCACACCGATTTCGTCCGTGCGGCTTGAATTTGAATCGACGGCGCAAAAGCGTAGAGTCACCAACCGTTCATATGTTAGCCGTTGCCCTGGCACGCAGGGAATGGAAGGGTGCTGCAGGCGAATCTCTGGTGGTGGTGCTGCTGCTGTTGCTATTGCTGTTGCTGATCGCTGAGATGGTGGTAGCAAACGCGCTTCTCACACATATTTACTCTTACACTTATACATTGTTAAAGAATTCCAACACGAATGCGATTTCGCGAGATGGAACGATTTTTCCGATCCACTTTTTCCTCAACTCGAACCATCACAACTCGACCGTACCGTCCCTGTCACTAACCGGAAGAACCATGAACTTTTTTTTTCTTTCACTCCATCCCCTCATCTTCAACCCCTCTAGCAAATACGATAAGATCACCTAGAGAATGATTATTATGTTAGAAAAGAAAATCTATTTTCAAATATATCTTGTTATAATTATTGAACTAATATATCAATTAATACGGTAATATAGAAAAATATATTCACAAACACATAAACACACATGTACATGTGCAAACGCATATATACACCAAAAAAATATTTTTGTTTAAATATTTTAATAAATTAAGTATAAAGTCTTAGAAGTAATTTTTAACAAAGATCCAGTTAATTCAGTGGTCCAGAAACAAAGATTTACATACACGCTGCTAACGTGCATATAAACACACACTCGCGAGAGTACACATATATATGTAGATATTTAATAGATAGGTATAGGAAGAGAGATAGAGATAGAAAGAGAAAGTTAAGAACTTTTGGACGAGCAGAGACTCGTCAGGAGTGAAAAGAGGGCAGTGAGTCGAGTGGCTCAGCAACGCGTTCGCTTCAATCAATATGCAAATATGACTGACACTAATTATACGGAAGCTCTGGACTCTCTTTGATGTCACTCGGCTGACTACACCACTCGTCCTAGTCATAATCGTCGTCAACGTCGTCGTCGTCGTCGTAGTCGTAGTCGTCGCCGTGGTTAACGTCGTCAACTATGGAAACCAGTGACTCCAGTAACATTCCATGATTCTATCAGGAAAACTGATCTAATTCATTCACTCGCTGCTTTTTTTTTTTAATCTAACTTTTAAAAATAGAGTATATTTTTGTTTGGTTTCTCATGAATCATAAAAATACATCGAATTGATATCTTGAAAAATATTCGCACATAATAATTATTTGCGATATTATATAAAAAATATAAGCAAAATTATTGGTCTTTTAATCCAAGCATCATAGATCTAACCAAATCTATGTGCAATGATGTCACTCGATTGAGGGAAAAAGAAGAAGAAAAAGAAGAAGTAAAGGAAAGAGATGAAAGAGGCCGCTACCTCGGTGTTCCAATTAAGGTCGAAACAATTCAAGTGCAGAGAGACAAGATGGCCGACGTCGAGCTTCCACAGAGAAAAGCTCCTTTCTCGAGCTTTCTAGGAATGGCACATATACATCTAGACTGTTACTAAGAAAGTAAGTACAGAGTAAAGAGAAAAAGAGAGAGGAGAAGGAGGAGAGACAGATAGAGAGTGATAAAATGTTCGAGAAAGAAGGATATCGGAAAGGACGAGGATGCTTCGCGAAAGGACTCGTCTCTTTCGATTTATTAACGACTCTGCTACTTACTTTCTTCGACGGCCATATTCCTCCTTCCGCTGAAGTAAGAAAAGGAAGATTCATCGTCTTTTCACCTTTTTACTCAACGGAATCTTACAAAGACCATGAAAGATGGTCGTCCTTTCGTTCAGAGACGTACTATGTAATATTTTATAATCATTGCTTTTCAAATTCTTTTAGTAAAGCATCAATTATTTCGATCTATTTATTATTTAACCATTGAGGGTATTCGATTCAGGTAGAAATTGCACATATTTAAATTTTATTTTGTGATCTTTCTTCAAAAAAAAAAGAAAAAAATAATAATCTAATCTTTCAAATAAAGTAACTTTTCTTTTTCCTCGTTTGTTCATGCATATATATATACATAATGGTATGTATACATTATAATACATAGATCGTTGTTAAGATAAACTTGGTAGTGCGTCAAGCCACAAAATAATACCTCTTTATATGCATACGCGATTTAACGCACAAGGCCATGATTTTTCTATATGGGGTTAGCCCTTTCTCTCCCCTTATAAACAGAATTGCTACGCGTGCCTGCTCAACGCGTATAGAAGAAAAATGGGAAAAACTGTTTCGGAGGTGAATCAACGCGGCAGCTACTGTTTTTTACGATTATTACAGGAAAACCACTAAAAAGGACTACCAAATTGTAATCAAAACAATCGACTAATAAAACTCATTTAATTAATGCGAATTTAGATGAAGTAGTACGAAATAGAGATTGAGGGGGTGTAGGAGGACAAGGAAGGAGATGACGTTAAAAGGACGTTGTTGCTGTCCAGAGAATAAGATGGCTGACTTGGTTGAGGGACTTTAATTTCGTTGATAAGAGAAGGATAGAGAACACAAGGTCTGCATACTCACACAAACGTATTATAGGAGTAAAGGAAGAGAAGAGGGAAGGATTGGGTGTAGGTGGCACGTGCGAGGAAGAAGCTGCATTGCTCGCGTTCTATTCGAACATTTAACATACATGCACGTAGCCATAGATATAGGAATAGATACACACACACACACACAAACACACATGCACAATTTCTTATCTCGTAAGACCGAGTTTCCTCGGACAGTTTGCTAGCGCTAATGAGCTGGCAAGATAATTAGCATTATGTTAATGTGTAACGCAGATAGAAAGATAGATAGATAGATAGATAGTTAGTTAGTTAGTTAGTTAGAGAGAGAAAGGATGTTCGCTTTAGTGGTAGTAGCGTTGCACTGGCCTCCATGGACGTAGCCTGATGTATCCTATGACTCTTCTTCAGGGTCTTACCCGGAGGGTCTTCTTCTCCTCCCTTATTCTCTGGTGTTTGTATCTAATGTTTGGACTATCTTAGAGGTAAGTTCTAAGGGTAGAGACTCGGGCCAGCCTCGACAGCTATAACCATCATCTTCGCGTACATCGTGTGAGAGCGAGAAATTTAACTAATAGGAAAGGATAGAAGTCGACTTCTCTTCTCTCTCTCTCTCTCTCTCTCTCTCTCTCTCTCTCTCTCTCTCTCTCTCTCNTCTCTCTCTCTCTCTCTCTCTCTCTCTCTCTCTCTCTCTCTCTCTCTACACTGACTTGCTCTACTCTTGGTTGCGTCTTACAGGAAGGAACGAGAGTTGCTTCGCTTCTTCGATACCAAACGCACGGACACGTTCAACTCTGCAAGGCTTCGGGCAAGGATCCTTCTAACCTTCGAAATAATCCTTCGATCCTTACCAGCTAGTCATCCAAGGTCTGTTAAATTATTCTCTCATAGTTTCATTAAAGTAAAAATAAAAAAAGAAGTAGAAGAAAAATATAAATTAATATAAATAATAATATTTTAATGAGAAGATGATTAAGAAATAATTGGAATAATTCTCATGATTTAAATCTATGTAACTATTATTATTATTGTTATTACTACTACTACTACTACTGCTACTACTATTATTATTATATGCATCCCTATCTTCCCTCTCCTCTCTTCTTTCAACTTGTCTAGAAAGACAAGAAACTAAGTGCACTCGTAGGAGGATACTCAACAGTATCTAAAGTAAACGTCCAGGATCTTAGCGATTTGAGAGATGGTTAGGACCTGAGAGGTAGATGAGAAAGGACAGGAGACATCCACATTGGAAAAGTTAATATCCAAAGGGTGGTCATTCAAAGTTATATTTGCGGAGAATGTCCGATAAGATCTAAGAGATAGGATTCTACCTAACAGCAGCAGCAGCAGCAGCAGCAGCCATCTCTCATCTCTACTTCCTGCAAGTACTTATACACAAACGATAACGCTGTTCGGTACGGCTCTTGGACCGTACGTCGCCATGTTTGTTCGTTCTATATTTTATGGGAACACTCGGTGGTTCCAAGCCACGTACTAGCAATATGTACACATTTATACAACATAGTCGACTTCCGTCCCGTATGAAAATAATACGCTTCCTTTCTACCACCATAGAAAAGAAACATGAATTCGTTTTAATCCCGTTTTCAACAAGCATTCAATTCTTATCACAATTTTATATCCAAATAATATTAATCTATATTCAAATAGATCATTAATTTTCAAATCAGTTTAGGGATTGTTTATTATTTATGTATTCCTCTATATAGATGTATTATACATTGATAGGATTTCTAACACGCCATTCGTTTAGAAATTTGTCAATATAATATCGAGAAGAGGAAAGAGTCAAAGTGGAAGATCGATTCATCGATAAGACATCATCAATGCTCTCTCTCTTTCTCTCTCTCTCTCTCTCTCTCTCTCTCGCGATGATCGATCCGTCTGCGGTTTAGCACAGCGTAACAAGCAGGCACACCTACATCTACATCGCGTAGAACCTCCACCGTTCTAACTAGCCCGGGCTAATTAATTAATCATGCGCGTTCGCTTCTCTCTCTCTCTCTCTCTCTCTCTCTCTCTCTCTCTCTCTCTCTCCTCTCCTCTCTTCTCTTCTCACCTAGAAATAACCTCGTATCTTCCTCTCACTCCAACTATCTATCTATCTATCTATAAATTTATCCATCTATCCATCTATCTATCTATCATCTATGTATCTATCTATCTATCTATTTATCTCAGTTACTCTTCTTTACAAACTCAAGTAAAGCTGCTTGCCCGGAAGCCCCAGCGAACCAAGTTTACCACCAAGTCTCCGCGTATCTTCACTATTGTTGGTATTGGTTCGACCAAAGGTGTCGAATATCCCATATAARACTTGGTCCTATCTCTTTCTCTTCTTCTTCTTGTTATTTTTCTTTTTCTTTTTCTTCTTCATCATCTTCAACATCATCTTTATCTTCTTCCTCTTCTTATTATCCTTCTCTTTGCTCTCCTTCTCTTCTTGGTTAGACTTAACACTAATTATCTTGATTAATTGATCGATGTCCTACTCCCTTACAGACTAGCTTTTCTTATAGCCAGTTATTTGTTTAGACGTAAACACTTTTCACTTCGGGTCAACCTTTTTATCGAAAATGTTCTATAATTTAACGAACTTGTTTAATCTATCAAATTAATATTATATTTTTCTTTATTTATGGATAAATGAAAATAAGAGAATATACAATTTATTTTCCTGACGATTAAGATTTATTTTACGATTAGAAAATTCCGCGATTTTTATCCGCGAACATAAACTTTATTCATAATAATCAATTAATTATTAATTCTGACATGTATCAGATTATAAATCCAAAGACAGGAATTTTATTTATGATAAATGAAGAGAAAAAAATAAATATTATTTATTTTATATCGTGAAAATTAAGATTTTCTTTTTTTTTTTTTATTTTCTATTAAAACATTCTTGCTTTACCTGTGAACAAAAGTTGTATTAACCCTTAACGCTCCTAGTGCGCCTATCAGGCATCATCAATTTTCGGCGTTCTGCTTCAAATATATCGTTGGGTCGTTATTGGTAATTATTACGAAAAAAAATTATACTCCTTAGTCATTAACAAGCGTTACTGTAGTATTTCAAATCAAAATTAACACATTAAAGTTCGGAGCGTTAAGGGTTAATAATAAAAAAAAAAAATAAATAAATAATTTCTCATGTATGTTTCAAAATAAATCGAAAGACAACCATTTAACCGTTCAATCGATTGGTATCGTTGTGTGATACTGATAGAAAATAATAATAAAAGAATAAAGTATACGAATAGAGAGGGGGTGCGGGTGCAAGTGTGGATGGGGGATGTAAGAGATAACTTCTTCGAAGGTAGAGGCTCGTTATTTTATTATTAACGTTCTCCCCAAGCATAGACAAAAGCGCGGGAAAAGTTGAAGCGACTCTTCTTCAACGAATAGCAGCAGCAGCAGCAGCAGCAGCAGCATGCCGTACCGCACCTTACCGCACCTTACCGCACTGTACCGGATGATTCAGCTCGGTGTGCTAGTCATGCCAACAAAGAGGCAACCAGGTATCGGACGAGTCTTAATTTAAAGTTAAAATTAATTTCTCTCTCCTCCTTAGAGTAGCTCGACGAACGAACCGGCTAACAGTGTAGGAGCAGAGGTTTTTCGTTTGCACCGTATTTTCGAGCACGAATCATTCCCATCCCCCTCTTCTTTTCATCATCCTTCTTCCTCTTCTTCTTCTTCTTCTTCTTCTTCGACCATCTCACCTCGCACCCTCTGAACCACAATCCTTCATCGTAAAGGCTCAAGAATGAAATATCTTACGATTAGAATCGAGAATCAAATTGTGTTTTAGAAAATCGCAATATATACAAACTTGTGCATTAGAACGCATTGCAACATAAAACACATCATTGAAATATTTTACAATTAATATCGAGAATTGAATTATTATTTGAAGTAAAAAATAATTTATTTTAATATTCTACGATATATATTTAAATAAAGGTGATAAGTAAAACTAAAGGAAAAGAGAAAAATGAAATTATCAAACATGTGCATTTGACGCCTTTCAATGTAAGACTTACCGTTGAAATCATTTTTCATTAATATCGAAAATCGAATTGTTATTTGAAATCAAAAAGGTTTGAAATATTCAACGATTTAAACTGAAATAAGGGTAGGAAGTATAAGGGGTGAGAGGTGAGGTCAGATGGGGAAAGGGAAAGAATATATGCAAACAGGCGCGTTACACGCATCGCTCAACGCGCATCAAACGTTTATCGCGTGAAACCATAAAAGAGCAGTTGGCACGGATGATTCATGATGGGTTAGAGAAAACTAGAAAGAGAAAAAGAAAGAAAGAAAGAGAGAGAGAGAGAGAGAGAGAGAGAGAGAGATGATGGGTAGGAAGGTAAGAAGGAAAAGAGAAACTGTAAAAGAAATAGTACTGTATATATACATGCATATTACATATACACTTACATACATATCATGCAAATGGGTCCAATCATAAGCGAAGTCTATAATCGATCTATAAATCTGCTTATGGGGAAGAAAGGATCGAAAGCGAATCGAGAAGAGGGACTTCGCGATCGTTCTACTTTATCTGTATGTGTGTATATATCTATGTAAATGTAGTAGGACGGAGAGGTAGTTTTACTAGCTCGAAAACACACCTACACACAAATATACACTCGTCCGTATCCACCCCCACCAAGAATGATAGTAGAGGTACACACCATCATAGACAAATGTATCTTGTTAGCATACCATTTGTATGCATGGGGTTTTGCATTCTCTCTCACTTACTATCTATCTCTCTCTCTCTCTCTCTCTCTCTCTCATTCTCTTTCTCGCACTCCGTAGACGAGTAAGCTCACTCACGGTACGAACATTTAGCTCTTAACTTATTCGGCAAATCAAATGGAAATCGTTTCTGCTCGAGCGATGCTTAATCGACGCGATCTCTTATAATCGGTAAAGATCATTCGGCGATAGAAATGGTTCCTTGCTAAAATGACCTACATTTCAATCTACAATCATCATACTCGATTACAATTTTTGAATCAAGTGACATTTTTGTAATTAATCCTTAACGAATTATAGGATTTGTTTTCTTACATAATCGAATACTTTTATTTTTTTTTTTTATTTTTATTATTTGATCAACATGAAAAAATATCATTTAACTTTAAAATAATAAATTAATAAATTTTTTGTACGCGTAATGTTTTCGCTAAGAGATTGTTAATAAATAAATAAAATTAGAAACGTTGATTCTATCATTCAGATTTTGGATTTGTAACTTTTATGAAACCAAGCCAGATGATTACAAATAAATCAAGCATTAAAATACTTTCGATCAGTCTACTTTTATTTCATTTTTATTTGTAACAAACAATAAGATCGTCGATACTCGTGGTATAGTGTGGAATGGAAGTAAAGAAGTTTTTCCTCGATAAACAGATAGAAAGGTGATCTATTTCGAGTGTAAAAAAAATTCAAGCCTTTTCCAAGAAGAACAACGCTTATATTTATGTATGTATGTATCTATGTATGTATGTACATATGTATATATATATATATATATGTGTGTGTGTGTGTATGTATAGTAGTAAGTAGGTATATCATGTTGATTTTCTCGGAAATTGTTTCTCGCTCTTTTTCAATCGGCGTATACCTTAATGAAGTGTAAACGCACGGCTCATTTGTTCAACGGCATCAACGGTGGAAGAAGAAAAAGAGGGAGCGGCGAAGATGCGCGTTAGACGATAATTATAGAAACTTGTGGCGCTCCTGGTTTCTTCGGTATCAAAGCACTCGACGAAATAATCAACGAACGAACAAACCGACGAACGAACGAACGAACGAACGAACGAAAGAACGAACGAACGAACGAACGAGAAGCCCAACGAACGAAGGGTCCATTACACGACGAAGGGTGGACCAAAGGGATGAGGGATAAGAGATGGAGGAAGACGAACCGAAACTTGAGGACGATATTCTTTGCGTCATTATCGCGATTTAATTATGTCGATTCCTTTGAGTCTCTTCATTTAGACGGCTCCTTCTTGTCTTGCTTGAAGTATCTCCTGATTTTCTCTCTCTCTCTCTCTCTCTCTCTCTCTGTCTGTCTTTATTTTCATCCGTCAAGGCCCCATCACCCTCCCGGAAATATCGTCCGGTGTAAATATTTTCTAAAACGTTAATCACGCTAATTCTTTTAATCATCTCTCGCCGAATTAAAGTCGAAAAAATTTCTAGATATTATTAATTAACATAATGTGGTTTTTTTCTCTCTCTCTCTCTCTCTCTCTCTCTCTCTCTCTCTCTCTCTATTTTTATATACTTTATTTCTATAAATATTGATTTGTTTTGAAATTATTAATATTTACTTGAATTTATATTGGAAATAAATATTATATTATTTTACAATTTATTCATTTTAAAACAACTAATCGATCACACAATTCTAGGTCAAATAGATCATACAGTTGTTATCGATTTAAAGAAAAATTGTTTGTATATTAAAGATTAGAAACTTTAGTGTGAGTCTATAATATATTAAACACATAAATGTAGAAAAAAGTATTCAAATGAGTTCCCCTAAAGTTTGATAACCATGGTATAGAGAGATGTAAGAAGAGTTGCGGTTCTTAAGGCGCAATCTTTCTATCTTACCGTCTATCTTTCTCTTTTTCTTTCTTTCTCTCTCTCTCTCTCATACTTTCTAAGGACCCTCGCTTTCGTGATTGATTAACTTCTTTTTTTCCCCGGACGACGAGGACACTGAAGGCTATGTGGAAGGACGATGAGAGAGAGAGAGAGAGAGAAAGAGAAAGAGAGACAGAGAAAAAGAGAAACGTAATTATAATTTTTATTCATTAGTATGGTGTCGGGGGAGTCAGGAAAAGAAGAAAGAGAGAAAAAAGGTGGAATGCGAAAAGACGAAGATAAAGTAAAGAAAAAAAAGAAAAAGAAAAAGGAAAAGAACAAGAAAAAAAGAAGGAGATTGTACAGTTTGATTTTTCCATTGGAAGTTTAATCACTCGGCTTGCGGTTTCGAGATATGATTCTTTTCTTTAATAAATAAGGACCGAACGTAATCAATATTCATTTAAAAATAACTCTCGGAGGGATGTAACGAACTTTTTGTAAATATCTTAATTATTTCAGATATAGCCATATCTTATCTCTCTTTTTACGTCCTTTTTCTTCCATTTTTTTTTTGTTTTTGTTTTTTGTTTTCAGCGATATGTAGCTTGAAAAATAAAGGATATAATATTTCGTTAAATGATGGAGAGAAAAAAAAAATGAAGAAGGAGAGAGAAAATGTATTTCAAAAAAACTAGATTTATTACAATATTCCAATAACTGAGTATCGGAAGATAACCCGTCGAAATCGTAATCATATTATGCTTCCCATAACAAAGTCCAGTTCTTATGTAAACGATAGGCAAAGCTTGTATAACGCGTTCGTGTTTTTCTTCATCGCTTAGTCTGTGTTTTCTAATCAGTAAACCGTCCAACATTGCACGGAGAAACTTTGAGAGAAGACACTCGATTGATGATTCTAAAGGCACTTCCTTTGTCGTACGAATAAAGAACTTTTAAGCATTTCGACTTGACGAACTTCTTATCAGACTTTTAAAAGGAATTAATGACTGTAGAATAAGAAGAAGTAAGAGAGAGAGAGAGAGAGAGAGAAAGAGAGAGAAAAAAAAAAGTAAAAAAGAAAGCATAAGAAAGTGATAGCCAAAAAGAAAGAAAATAAGAAAACGATAAAATAGATAAAATGTCAAGCAGCAGTTATCGATCATCATTCAAAAATTATCGCTCACTCATTCTTCTTTTCTTTTCATCTTTAAATGTTAAAAGATCATTTATAATTATTTCAAAGAAAAAATACCTCTAATCTTTGATGTCGTCTGGTATTTATCGTGGAAATTTAGAATTGTATTACTAACACAAAAACACACAGAAAAGTCAATTTATTCGATAGCGAACTCGATGGGCAAAGTAAAAAAATATAGAAGCAAAAAAAAAAAAAAGAGAAAAAGAATGAAGGAAGGAAGGAAGGAAGAAAGAAAGAAAGGAAGAAAGAAAGAAATCTAAATCGTCTTTTCCCCAACGCGTGCCGCCGGCAACGATTCGCCAACGACGATGATTCCACTCGACACAGGGCAATAACTTTAAACCGAATCGAACCCCCGAGACATCGTCCGTGAGTGGCTTATTTGCATGCCGACCTGAAAATCCCGCACCCTCTTCTTATGCCATTCGAAGTCAGCCGGCACTCGACATAAGGTGGCCCTGGCCCTGCTTTGCCAAAGACTAACGCGTCACTCCGCCACGTCGCGATCGTTTAGCACTTTCCCGTAATTTTTTTTTTTCCTTCCCAGAACCCCCTCTTATATTTGCATAGCCGCGAGCCCAGCTCTCCTTTTCTCTCTCTCTCTCTCTCTCTCTCTTTCTCTTTCTCTTTCTATCTTCATTCGTTGCTCATTCCCTATACGCGTTATGGGGAAAGCGTCAACTATAAAAATCGATGTGCTCTAATCGAAGCAAAACACTCGGCCCTGTTCATTATATTTGTATTCAGTTCTGGGTTCTATTTTGATCGGGGGTGGAAGAAAAAAAAAAAGAAGGATAAGATCCTTCAAGTATTCGAGAAAATAAGAATCGATCCTGTAGATAGAGAATATGTAAATAATAGGTTACATCCGTCCCCACTTTGGTTTTTATTTTTATAAGCTGTAGATTATTTACACCTTCCCATCAATTTTACTTTTCCGTTTACTGTTAGTTTGTTTTAAAAAATTGGTTCCTTTTTTGTTTTGTTTTTTAATCACAAGAAACATAAATGAGTAAACACTTTTGTACTTGAGAATAAATTTTTATGTATATGAGTTGTTACGCGTCAGGGTATATATTGAATTTAGAAATTTTGGAAAAACAACCCTTGTAAATTATAGGAGGGAAAATTTCTGACCCTATACGTGGAGACATCTAGAGTGAAAACAGTAGAGAAACGAAGCAAATACCGCTCGGTCGATATGAAACGGAAGAAGACTCTTATGTACTTATATATACATATTATATGTATAGGAAGAGAAATCGTATCGTATATCCTCCTCAGTTTACTCCCGAAAATATAGGCACGATAAAATCCAGTCGAAACTAATGGACAAGACGTGGATCTGATATTCCAATCAAATTTTATTACAAGGACACGTAATACTAATTATCTTTGACGTCGTCGACAGTAGATTATATTATCGATACTAATTAAAATAGATAATCCGAATTAAAGATATTTCCTTTAATAATTAAATATTATTAGTCATCATCCCCTTCCTCACGAACACACACAACACGTACACATATACACGGGGGCTTACAAAAATATGGTAAAAAAAAATGTATAAATACAAAGAAACATATAGCGTTGAAGAAGTAAAAAACTAAAACTGAAGAATCGCGAAGATGTCGAGACCCGTGCTAGTGTCCGAAACAGAAAAGAAAAGAAAAGAAAAGAAAAGAAAAGAAGAAAAAAGAGTCGAAAGGCTAAAGAAAGATGAGGGGACGTGTTAGGGAGAGATGTCTTTTACTCGCAACAGGGTAGAAACGCTCGGTTCGTTTTAAAAAATAAAGCGACGTACGTAGTGGATTTGCGGCTACGAGGAACGTGTTTGCACGGGGGATGGGAAGGAGATTTGCCAAGAGAAAGATAGAAAGAAAAAAAAAATCAAGAAAGAAAGAAGCAGAAGCAAAAGAAGAGTAAGAGGAAGAAGGAAAAAAGGGGGGTGGCGTGTGTCGAGTCTCTGAGCGGGTGCAAAGGCAGACGCCTTCGCTGGTTTCATTAACCCCACGCATTCATAATCTCGAGTGTGTTGGACGTGCGAATATAGATTGAGATGGGAATGAGACCGTTTTGTTTCTGCGTCGTGTATTAGCGCGACCTACGCCACCTACCATCGTGGATAAAGAAAAAGGGAGAGAGGAAGAAGAGAAAAATGCACACCCTCAAAGAAACTAAGGGTGCATTTGAAAAGAGAGAAAATAAGAGAGTCGTGTGTGTATTTGGCTGCGAGAAAAGTACTGTTTGTATCGGGTAAATAGGCAGTCAGTCGATTCCGGTGTCTCTTTGGGATCCTCGATCCTACTCGACTTCACCCCTATCCGATGATCTAAGCGAATTTAGCGGCTAGGATACGCGCCTAATCGACGACCACGACCAAACACCGATTCCTCGAGGGTCCTCAATCTTCAGATCGTCTGATAACGTTTCAACTTATCTCCACTTCATTTCAAAACCTTTTACTTATACTTCTATACCCAGTTTAATATTTCGGAAAAATGATTATAAACTTGCCCTTCGTTTTATTCAGTTCTATTAATTTCATGTAAAAGAGATTAACATTTTCAAAAGTATCACGTAAAAGAAATACGAAGGATATGATAAGGTGCAAACTGAGAGTTCTTTTTTGAAAAACTGTTCAAAAGAAAGAGACATTATTTTGATATCGCTCTCTCTCTCTCTCTCTCTCTTTCTCTCTCTCGCTCGCTCGCTCGCTCTCTCTCTCTCTCTGTTGCAAAGTTAGTTGCATTTAGGATTGCTGTGGTAGAGGTTGTCGACTGGCCGTGGCTTGCAACATGAGAGGCGGACACCGGTGGGATTGTTCGAAGGGGTGGAGAAGAAGGGGTGGTAGCTCTGTGGTGTTCGAGCTCCGACGGTAGGCAAACGTGGGATGCTGCTGTTGCTGCTACTGCTACTGTTGCTGCTGCTTCTGTTGCTGCTACTGCTGCTGCTACTACTGCTGCTGCTACTGCTGCTGTGAGGACCGACAACTCGTAAGGAACGGAGGAAGCGAACGGAAGAGAAGAGAAAGCAAGAGCCAAACATGGACGAGAGAAGAGAAGAGAAGAGAAGAGAGAGAAGAGAGAGAGAGAGTAGCTTAGGGTGTGCTATGTGTAGCCGGGTCGATTCAGCCCCGGGCACTCGACTCCAAGCTACCTCTATCTGCTGTATTCCCTCTATTCTCTCTTACTCTCTCTCTCTCTCTCTCTCTCTCTCACACACACTTTCCGCAACCATCACCACGGTGTTACCTACCGACCATCCCTCCGCCATCTCCGCATCCTCCGTTGGCTCTTTCTCTTCTCCCAGCAACCCCAATCCTCTCCTCACCACCACCCTCCTGTGGTCGTGGCACTAGGTGCCGATACAACTTCCCCACCGACTACTACTCCGAACTACTCCGTGGCCACCGGTTATCGCGCGATTCCCAAGAACGAGAGGACTAGATCAACCAAGCACACTAATCTTTCCTATCATCTTAACATTTGAAAATCATCATATTACTAGTAGAAAATCTTACAATTTATTTTAACCTATAATAGTATTTAACGTTTTTTTAACGTTTTTCATTTTTCATTTCAGGTTGGTGAAAATGCAAGGGGAGAAAAATTAGGATAGTTTCTATGACATGAAACAAAGTCAGAACATAAAGACACCAACTTCGTCGTCGTAGTAGTCGGCGTTGTTCGCCATCTTGCGCAATTGCACATTGGAGTATGGTCGATGGCAAAGTCGGCCGAGAGAGAAAGAGAGATGGGGTAGACGGGGTAAGAGTCTCCCACCGAGAGAACTAGAGACTTCCGTTCCCCGATTACATCTTGGAGAAACGGCGTACAATGGCAGCGGGAGCTGAAATCAGGCGGGACCCAACATCTCCCTCTCCCCCTCTCTCTCTCTCTCTCTCTTTCTTTCCGCGACTTTCTCTTTCTCTCTTTCACTTGAGCTTAGCTGTACTCAGGTCCCAGGTCGTGGCTTCGTAAGAATACGAGGTTCTCTGCATAGGGGCGGTTCTCCGGAGAAACGGAGAAAGCGTTGAACGAGAAGAAGAGAGAAAGATAGAGAGAAAGAAAGAGGTAGATAGGGTAGGAGGGCGGGAGGGAAGTAGGGAGGTATAGAGAGAGCTATTTGTACGCAGACGTAAACCCACCTGGACTCTCTCCACGCGCATTGGTTTCTACATCTGTGCCGTTTGTCTGTACGTCTGATGACGTCAACGACGAGGCTCCACCCAAGCCGCTTTTGGATGTGTCTGCTCTGCACTGGCTCGATTCCTACCACGGGGTGGCAAACTCTCTCTCTCTCTTTCTCTCTCTTTGATGTTAGTGTATCTATGTATTTGTGTATATATGTGTAAGAGAGAGAAGTGAACCCGCGGTGGAGGTGGTCGTTCCAAGACGGATCTTGGAAAAGCGCTTGCGCACCAAACTACTGGATCGTTTATTTGTATCTGTCATTGCCGGCTAAGGAAAGGGGAGGAAGGTCTTTCTCGTCTGGGTGAGAAAGAGAGTTAGAAAGAGAGAGAGAGAGAGAGAGAGAGTGATCCCCTTCTTCTTTCTTCCAACCTCTCCTCCTACTAACTTTATCTATCTCTCTCTTTCTCTTTCTCTTTCTACTCAAACTCCTTCCACCCTTATTCCTTTCTTCTTTCCCTTCGCTTCTCTTCCTTCTTCTTCTTCTTCTTCTTCTTCTTCTTCTCTACCTTCTCTTCTATACCTTTCCATGCCACCCACACACCAATTCACAATTCAAAGTTTCTTCCAAAGTCACCGATGGAAATTATTGAACAACGTTACTTTTTAAACGTCTTCCTTGATTAGACTCAAATAGACTCGTATTCTGTTAATAATTATGTTACTAAACATATATATATACATATATACACATTTACCTATGTATTATTATGGAAATGTAAGCAGGACTATAGTACAGTTAGTTCGATATATCCACGAGTAAAGGGTAAAAGTAAGTTTCCCGTCGACTTTATTTCTTGAAGGAGAGAAAAAGAGATGAGGGTTTGCGTACTCTCACCCTACCCTTTGCCGAACCTTTCGCTAAGAGGTAGCCGTGGCTAAAATTTATTTCTCGTCCTACGTTAAAGTGCTGTGAAACAGAAAACTCCGAGCGTAGACCCGTCGGAGCTGTGGTCCAGACTAAAGGGTTTTAACCTACGTCTCTCTCTCTTTCTCTCTCTTTCTTTTTCTCTCTCTTTCTCTTTCTCTCTCTTTTAGCCGTGACCTCGTCGACTTGGTCGACCCGCAAGAACGCTCCTCGATGTCCAGGAAATTCAGAATAAGTTTTTCCAAGCAACGTGAAAATAAATAAAAAGAAAATTACGTATACACTCTACATACACGTACACGTACGCATACATAGTAGAAAAACGTCAAACGCGTTCGATGTACAAATAAAAGAATGCAGAGATTTTTTTTTCTCTTTTTTTTTCTTTTTTTTTTTTTTTTTTTTTTTTTTTTTTTATCAGGACAAAATTCACACGAAAATTTCTAGACGCAGAAGAATGTGTATCGGCGAGGATAAAAAATATTTAACGCTAGAAATTCTTCATCGTGCGTTTCGGATGGCAAAAATTGGTCGGCTCTTGACGCGAGAGTCCCTCCGAACATCACTCTATCCCTCTCATTCCCTCTTTTTCTCTCTCTCTCTCTCTCTCTCTCTCTCTCTCTCACTTTGCCGGCGGCGGGCATCGCACGCTTTGATGAAACCAATTAGCTCGTTTTTAACGACAGCTCGTGCCAGCCCTCCGGTTATGGGTACGCGAGTAAAATGTCACCCCTCTAAACCATTCTCGACCCTCTATCTCTATCTTTCTCTCTCTCTCTCTCTCTTTCTCTCTCTTTCTTTTTCTATATATATATTTCTTTCTCACTCTTACTGCATCTATCTATCCACCTATCTATTCATCTATTTATCTACGCTGATCCAAAGACTCGAGACACACAGGTGCTACGATAACCTTGACTTATAAAAATAAGCAGCACACATCTATTCATACTGACACAGACGCACACACGCAAGCGGACACAGCAGACATACACACGCACACATATCTATAAGGAAGCTCATACGATCGTCAATTAACCGTAACGAAGGAATAATAGAGAGTGGTTCGATAAAAATGGCATTGCTCGTAACTTGTTATCGATGCATGTTAGAAGGAAAGAGAAAGAGAAAGAGAGAGAGAGAGAGAGAGAGAGATAGATGCCGATCTCGTAAAAGCTTCGTATTTATTCGTTCGCTTGGTCTTTTCTCTAGAACGTTACCTACTTCTATACATACGTATAGGTAATAAGTAAGTATTTAAGTACATAGTTTCGATCGATCCTCGCTATATTTAATGACTTCACCGTTATCACGCAAGCTAACATATCTAATTAAAGTTCCTCGATTGTGACGCACGAAATATTAACATCTAAAATAGAGAGAATTGATGGAGAGTCAAGAATAAAGGAAGAAACATAAATCTGCATAAATCGTCTTCCACATATATGTCTAATCGATTTTATTTAGATGCAATCGTTTAAAGAAATAAATCAAATAAAGAAAAACAAGAAAAAAAACTATTTGACACCAGTTACATAAATAAGATTCTTATAAATAAATAAAATATATACATAAGAGTAATAATAAGGAGAAAACCTACATCAATTGAATGTATTTAGATACAATCGTTTAAAAAGGTACAACACGAAGGAATTATATTTTACAGGAGATACATAGATAAGATTCTCATAAACGAAAATAAAAAAATATATTATTTATATGCAAGATTAATAGTAAGAAGGCACTTATATCTAGGCAATCTTTTTAAAATGCAATCGATTATAGAAAAAGGGCAACTAAAAAAACAAACTCGAAGGAATAATATTTTACAGTAGATACGTAGATAAGATTCTCATAAAGGCAACAAAAAATATAAGTAATAGCAAAAGGAAAAAATATGTGCAATACGTGGTGCTTTCCCATCGTAGAGAGTAGTGTACAGTCGAAACGACTTGGTTCTCTTTCCAGCCTTATATCCATTTGGGCCGTTACCCAAAGACTCTTCCTCTCTTACCAGCATCTGTCCGTGGCATAGAAG
Source organism: Polistes dominula (assembly GCF_001465965.1). The sequence continues at coordinate 980,202 of NW_015148983.1, forward strand.
AAAAAAGAAAAGAAAGAAAAAAAGGAAAAGAAGAAGAAGAAGAAGAAGAAGAAGGAGGAGGAAAAAGAAGAAAATCTTAGTGCCCAGGCTGCTTCTGATTCCGGGCTTGCTCTGGCCGGAGAAAAGGAGAAAGAGGAAAGAGGGTTGGTAGGGAGAAGGAATGGGAGAATAGGGGACGAGGGGTTGAAAGGGGCCATGGAAGAGGAGGAGGAAGAAATAGGAAAAGAATAGCCGCGATATACCGTTGGAAAAGGCGCCGGAAGGAAGGGTGGCAGGGTGAGAGGCTGCCACGACGGCGGCAGCTCGAAGGTGCTAGAGGAGGAGGTGAAGGAGTAGGAGAGAGGGAGGGTTTAAGTGCTGCCGAGTGTCTACCTCCTTGTGGGATCGAAGCCAGCTCTCTCTCTCTCTCTCTCTTTCTCTCTCCCCTTCTCTTCTTCTCTCTTTGCGTCTCTTTCTCGGATCGAAGCGAGGCAGCCCTCACTTCCACCCCTTCTCGACCTCCTCACCCGCCTCCTCCTCTCAGAGCTCTTTCTACTCTGGGTACTCACCAATACATACTTAGAAACGTCTACAGAGATACGAGAAGAACGTTTTGCAGGCAAGCAAGCAAGCAAGCAAGCAAGCAAGCAAGCAAGCAAGCAAGCAAGCAAGCTAGCAAGCAAGCAGACAGGCAGGCAGACAGAAACGAAAGTCGTACGTATATACGTATAGAGTGAGGAAGGGGAGGAGGAAACGTTACTACACCACCCAGCCACCCTCTTCTTTCCCTCACTTACTCGGAGACTCAGACTCAGACTCAGACACAGACACAGTCGTAAGGTATATAGTTCTAGCTACTCTTACACCGATAGAAAGTGAGACGAATATACAGAGGGAAAGAGAGAATGAGAGAGAAAGATATCGTCGTTCGCCATTCCCTCTTTCCCTCCCTCTCTTTCTCTCTCTTTCTACTCCCCCTTGCCGCTTTATCCTCCTCGTCGTCGTCCTCCTCCTCCTCCTCCTCCTCTTCCTCTTCTCGCTTATATATACATATATAGCTCACGGGGCGTAACCAACCCCTCTGGTATCCGCACACCAAGCCAACGACAGTCGGCATTCGCCGTGCCATTGGCCCCAACGACACTCGGAAACCCAATGGAAAGCGCAAATACCAACCCGGACTTCCGGTTCTACAAACGAATTCGGGAAACCCACCCGAATCGCGCAGGACTGCCTCCCGTTTCTATCCTTCTCCCTCTCGCTTTCTTCTTTAAGTGGTAACCCGTAACATTTCACACTCCCACCAGAAACGAATCCATTCGAGGACTACAGTCGTATCCGAATGCTGGAAACTCTCTGATTGGTCAACAGAAGGACTGCCTCTATTTTACTCAATGACGAATCCACGATCTTTCCTTCGAGATCTTTTTTTTTTGTTTCTTTCTTTTATTTTTGATCTTGCTCTCTTATCCTAATGTGCATTGGTAGCATTTTAAGATAAGGCATGCTATTGCGCAGACGTATAGAAATAAATGTTAAGAATTGTTTCGTAGTTAAACATTTAGTATTTCTTTGAAAGAATTCAATGATTCATTCGATAAATGATTTCGTTTAGAAATTTGAAATAGGTACATGTAATATTACATAGATCAAATTCAATTGATAAGGATCAATGATTTATGTTAAGTATCGATGGATAATAGATACGTTCGATAAGAAATACGTTGAAAGATTTCCATCGAAAGTAAGAAAAGAAGGAAAGAGATCAGGAGACTCGAGGTCATCGTGCCTTAGATTAGCGCGGCCAAGCACACGATCCTGAAGGAGCACCTTACCAACGATAACCATTAATCCCAAGTTATATCGGGAGTATAAAGCTCGAGGTAACGGTCTGCATTCCCCTGAAAATCCATTTCGTAGGGTTTACGCATCTTATGGTGGTCTTCGATCGAAAAGTCGAGAAAAAGAAAAAGAGAGAGAAAGAAAGAATCATAGAGAGAAAGAGAAAGAGAAAGAGAAAGAGAGAGAAAGAAAGAGAGTCCTTTTGTCAAGGAGCTCGATGACGTAAAGTCGAGAAGTTAGCTTTCTTCTCGAGACTGGATCGTTTGGTGAAAAACAATAGACGAGGAAGGAAAGATGGCAGAAAGGTGTTGAATGCGATTGCGTTCTCTATCGATCCCAAAACAGAGTCTTCTTAAAGAGATGGAACACTACCTTCCTACTACCAACGATACGAACATGTCTTCTTGTAGTTTAAAGATTCGACCATTTTTACGATTAAATTCAATTTCTATTAGTCAAGGATTTCTATCTTTTTTCTTCCTTACGTACTAAAAACGCAGAACGGATGGATCGTTCCTTGGTTCGAATTCTTAAAACCGTTCATCTTGATCAATCTTATAGATACGAAAGAAAAAAAATAAGTTGATATTTAGTTTAATAGTAAAAGTTAGACGTATCGTCAAGTTTTGTATTGTACAAAAATATAACAAGTTGCGAATAAAAGTTGTATTGTTCATAAAGTAGTATCGTTCTACCCACGCGTTATTGACAAATAATAAGAGTTCCTGGTAAAGGGTCAAAGTGTAAAAACGTTTACGAGAATAACTTGGTGTCGCTTAGAAATAAGATAATCTTACTAAGAATAACACGTGTAAGCTTCGATCAGAGATGATACAACATCAAAGGTTGTGACAGACGTATATAAAATTAGAATTTTTTCTATGGATCTGATAAGCCTGTCATAAAATGAAGAAAGGGAAAATATCAGAAATTAAGTAATCAAGTAAGTAAGTCATTATTTTTTGATGTACTATTTATTATAAAATGTATATATACATCCTTGAAATAATAATTTGTTACAATTATGTTGAAAATAGATCAGATATAATTCGTATCGTAAGATTCATCTTTAGATTATATCCAAAGAACGATCTCGAAGTATAACTCCGGTCATCTCTTCTCCGTTTCATCTTGGAGAGAGAAAAAAAAAAGAGAAAAAGAGAGAGAGAGAGAGAGAGAGAAAGGGGGAGAAAGAAAGAAAGAAAGAAAAATAGAAAGAGATAGAGAAAGAGAATTCTCTTTCTCTCGCGGAGAAACGCGAAGGTAGATACGAGATGAGCCGCGCTATTGGATAATGCCAGAGACCCCGGGCTTCTCTGAGAGAACCATCTATTTAAAATGTCTCCCTTAAATCTCCAGCACCACTGGCAACCACTAGCAGCAGCCACCCATACTACCACCACCACCACCACCACCTCCTCCACCACCACCACTGCCGCCACCGCCGCCACCATCAGCATCAGCAGCACCAGCACCAGTACCAGCATCAGCACCAGCAGTAGTAGCAGCAGTAGCAGCAGCAGCATCTCCACCACCTCCACTGTCGTCGCCACCTCCATAGCGTCTACCGACTTTCAGTAGTCACCCCTCCCAACCCACCTCCTTACACAATATCTATGTGTCTGTCTATGTGTCTGTATGCGTAGATGTGCCTCTCTCTCTCTCTCTCTCTCTCTCTTTCTCTCTTTCTCTCTCCACCAACACTAAGAGGAACGTTACCACCGGTTTCTTCCACCCCTCACTTTTATATCCACCTAAATCCATCCATTTTAAATGACGGATATTTTCTCCTAGCGACTGTATGGATTTTCATATTTTTTCCACGAGCAGAAAGGCCCTCTCCTCTTCCTCGCGTATAGAAAGATCCTCTCAGAAGGAAAGAAAGAGATGAGAGAAAGAAAGAGAGGCCAGGAAGAGAGGATTTTACAGAGTGTCGGTGTAACTCCTTAATAAGACCGTCAATACTTTTTCCCCTTTTCTCGTCAGCCATTCACTCACTCACTCACTCACTCACTCCAGCTATTCCGAAACTTTCTCTAGGTTCAAATTCTGTTAGGGACGGGAGGGGAAAGGGGGTTAAATAAAAAGAGAAAAGTAATGAAAGAAGGGAAAAAAAAGGGATAGTTTCTTTAGAGAGGTACGCTGATCTATAATCGATTTCCCGAAATAAAAAATTCGATATCTATCTATCTATCTATCTATCTATCAACCAATGATCTCTTCCATCTTTTCGTTTCTTTTGCTTTTGTGTGGATGAGCTAGCTACGTAAAGATAGAACGAAAGGAAGGAGAGTGTGGTGTAGGGGAAAAACTTTTTGAATGACAATGCAATACGTACTAAAGTCGAGTGTTGAAAGAGGACCAAAGAGGAATAAAAAGAGAAAAAGTAAAGAGAGAAGAATGAACGAACGAAAGAGAATAAGAGTGAAAGAGAGAGAAATAGAAAGAGAGGTCACTTGCGTCAGAGAGCCAGTTATAACCCGCGAAGATACGGAAGACAAGGAAAGAGGGCAAAAGAGTAGGTGGTGTGGTGTGGGCGGCAGACGATATGTATTATTGATGCGCCTCTGTCGCCAGTCGACCTCCTCCTCCCCCCGCCTCTTCCTTCTCTCTATACCTACTCTTCTTCCGAGTATCTCCAACCCTCGCTTTCCTCTTCCTACCTTCCTCTCTCCCTCCCTCTCTCTCTCTCTCTCCCTCTCTCTATCTATGTCTCGCTCTCGCTCTCATTTTCTTTCTTCCTATTTACCATGGAAAACTACATACTAAATCAAACTTACGATGCATTCCTTCTAAGGTCACAATAGTTACTTCACAGATAGATTATTTTATCCTTTTGTAAGAAAGAAACTTGAATATTTGACATATACTTGTAAAGAAACATATATTATAAATAACAGACACACAATATATCTTTTCAATATGTTTATAAGTACTTGGATTTATGTGCATATGTTTTCTTTTTTTTATTCTTCTTTTTTCAATAGAAATTAGAATACAAATGTTGTTTCTATTTAAGTACTGAGAACTCTTTTTTTTTTTTCTTTTCATTTTTCTTTTCAAAGGAAAAGGAAATATAAAATGACCTCACAATACTTTAAATAATTGAATTTAAATAGAAATAGTTGTATCTTACTTTTAGAAAAATGATATTAGTAAAATGTTGTTTCCATCTAATTAAACAATTCGAAATGATTAGAAAAAGGAGATTAATAAAGGTTGAGTAAGGTGCAATAATTACAAGTCTAAGGCATTATACATGGTCGAACGAGTAAGGATAAGAACGTCACGTTTCCACCGTCAGGATTCAACGGAGAACGGTGCCTTCTTTCATTAATCTCGTAGCAATCGAAATTAGCATAATTGACGGAGCGGAGAATAGCACCCTGTTCGACTCCGAAACGCCATCTCGCATAATCTCACCATATATCTCACTCAGTGTTTTCCGATAAAGCACGCATCCACGAAAGAACGAACGATCGACCGATCCTGATTCCAATGTCTGGACCATACACTAATTTTCTTGATATTTGTCAAAGACGTTCATATTACTTAACACATTCTTAGCCGGTTATCTTCTATTTTTTTTTTTAAATTATAATTATTGTTCCATAAACATTTAACATTAATTAAATTAAACGATCAACAAAAAATATTTACAAAATTGTATAAGTACTTGTGATAATTAAATAAATTGTACTGAAATGAGACCCATCATGAATGTGCTACAAAATTGTTAAAATTGTTTGAAAAGAATTTATTTAATATTAATACTTTCTTTCGATCGTTAAAAAAAAATAAATATTTATCTAAGAGTTCGGTAAACATTTTATTCTCATTCTCATTCCACTTCTATTTCTTTGTCTCTCTCTCTCTCTCTCTCTCTTTCTCTCTCGTTTTCTTTCCAACCCCCAACGACACATATCTCCTTGAGCAAGACGTATCGACGCAGATTTTTTCCACATCAGTCATTTATCAAAGTCTTTCGTATTACGGCACCTCACCGGCACTCAATACATTCGAAAGCTCTGGCCACGGATTTTAAGTAACAAGACTAGACGAAAGTAAATGAAAAAAAAAAAAAAAAATAAGAGAAAAAAAAGAAGGAAAAAATGTTTATTAAACATTCACCTCGTATCTTTTATCTCTAACTATTCCAAAGATTACTATCTTTAATCGATCATTATATTATATGAATTTTTTGTTCCATCTAATCTATCTTTCTCTCGCAAATCGATTTTTCTTCACTTTCACCCCTCATCCTATATATATAATCCTTCTCTCATGGTCAACACTTTCCATGCGTTTATTTTCCTCTTTTCCACTCTCCATTCTCTTTCTCTCTCTCTCTAAATTCTGATAGAAAGGAATACCTGAATAATAATTAAATTCAAAATTAGACAAATTGTTTTCTATTTTAAAATAACAATTTTATTCCTGGTTAAAAAAAAAACAAAGCATATCTGTTTCTGTTAAGAAAAAACAAAATAAAATAAAAAGAAAAGGAAAGAGAGTTGACATAACAATTCATCCCTCCCATAGTATTTATGTATAATACGTATGTATATGTGAGATACGAATGTTTGATTAGGAAAGCATCCTCTATATAATACAGGAAAGTGTATGGAGTGTGCCGACGCATATTCAAATACGCTGCTGTCCGAAAGGCAAATACATGCGAACGAAAGATAAGAACGCTTCAAGGGTTCGAATTGCTTGATAGGATTTCACCTCTATTATCATCGATATAATGGAACGTGCTTTAGGTGAACGCGTTCCTCTACAAGCTTTCGCATACCTCGATAAATCTAACGAATAGATCAATCTAATCGATACGAATAAGAATAAGAAAAAGATTTTTTTAAATAAAAAAAAAGTGCATCCATCTGATGAATTTATTTCGAATAATTTTTAATATAAATAATAATAGAAAATTTCTTTATTCTAAATTGTTCATAATAAATGTGATCAAATTGTTTATTTTTAATTATATATTTCTTTATGATCGTAGTAAAGGGATTCGCGAACGTTCGGTAAAAATCGGATTAAACCGAGTTGGCCCACTAAAGTGGTCACAACCAGTTTCCCCCCTATCGTCTTTGGATCTTATGTTATTTAGAGTTCCTAACTATACACCAGATCCACTTGTTCGAAATGCTCAAAGTGTTCACGTTCGCCACAGGACACCTCCTACCCCCCGCCCGCCCTAATCTAAGACAGTCCAATCTAACAACAACGAATCGTGACATTTCTTTCGCGATCGTTAAGATAATTGTAAATAAAAATTGACGGAGCACAAATTTTGTGATTATATATTAGGTCATTAAGTATCCAAACTAAAAACAATCGAAATAATAAAATACTTAATAATCTAATATATTTGAAGGTCAACATTTAAGTTTTCTGAAGAAATCCTTATAAGATAACCCTTCACCCTATTCGATTATCGGAAAATTAGGCTGACGAAATGTAAAAGACCAGTTAAAAAAAGTATTACGAAGTCGACAGAGAAAATTGATGGTAATATATTTGGGCGCTAGTGTTATCGCTGGTGAAATAAAAAGTCAAAGTTGATTATGACAGGTCTAAGATGATAATCAGAGTCCAACGATCATAAATAAAAAAAAAAAGACATAAGAAAAAAAAACATAACATTTAAATAACGGTAAACATTATACGGGTTGAGAAATATTTCGGATTATTCCTGTGGGTATTTCCGTGGAAAGAAGAAGAGTTTAGTTTTGGAGGTGGGTATTTCCGTGGAAAGAAGAAGAGTCTAGTTTTGAAGCTGGGTCATTGACTCAACGAGGTCTACATGGTCCTGTAGGCCTTTACTTTTTCTCCCCTCCTTTTTTTCTTTTTACTTCTTCTTCTTCTTCTTCTTCTTCTTCGTCTTCGTCTTCTGCTTCTACTCTCTCCTCGAGACATGACCGAAGCGAGAGAAAAGAATTTGGATGTTGAGGTAGGCACGATAGAAGTAGGGGAAGAGTGTGGTTTCAGGGAAAAAGAAGTAATAGAGTGGGAAAAAAATGAAATCAAATGAAACGGGTAAGACGGGAAGAGATAAAGACGAAGAAGACGAAGAAGAAGAAGAAGAAGGAGAACAAGAAAGTTGCTCTCTTGTGTAGGGGAGTCACCGAATATAAAAACGAAACTCTGCTCGAAAAGTCAGTAGTGAGAAAGTTCGCGGGCATCATATTGAAGCCATATACACGACTTGAAGATTTGATATTTATATGCAAAAAAAAAAAAAAATCAATTATCATTTAATCAAAGTGTACCTCTTAGGTGTATAAGATCTTAGGATGGAGAAAGTCAATGAATACTTGAATGCAAGCAAATTTCAATACCGCGATACTTTAGAAATCGTAGAGGAATTCGACAAGGAATTAAGGGAGATGCATGGACGATGCATCGACATTGGTTGCGGTCCTGGACTCGTTACCACCGAACTGATTTTACCAAGATTGCCACGGGAATCCTTGATAACCGGTAAGACCATTAACTGATTTCATTTATCGATTACTCACAATTCTCTATCACGTTCCAATGATTTATGTTGTTATTATGATTTATGTTCATGAACATTGTCAAGAAGGAAAAACAAATAGATTTTGTTAATATCCCGGTTACAGGTGCAGATATATCAAATGCCATGTTGGAACATGCGAAAAGAAATTATTGCAACAATTTACGCTTATCCTTTCTTCATCTGGACATCGAAACTTTGAATTTGCCAGAGGAACAAATAGAACTTTACGAAAATGTTGTCTCCTTCTATTGTCTTCATTGGTGTCAAAACACGCGGTATTATTCTATATTCTTTAAAAACTTTCATAGATGAACAAAAAGTCAATTTATCGAGATTGTTATCGAGATAGATCTTTCGTTTACGTATTTAGGCTTGCCTTCGAGAATATCTTCAAATTACTTCGACCCGGTGGCAAGGCATTGATTATGTTCCTCGCATACAACGATGGCTTCGATGCTTACGTCAGAATACACGAAAATCCACGATTTCAACAGTATATGCAGGTATCGTATTAATCTTTTTATGCATGTGTATGTGTCTATATCTGCATTTTTTTTTTTTCTATAATTTTATCATTATAGCATCCGTAGTCCCACTATCGCAAACTTAATACCTTTTCCGAAGATTCGAAAAAAAGCTTCAAGAACGAATAAAAATATATGTCGAAAATATTATTCTTTATCAAAATAAATCGATTTTAATATGAACTTATTCTTAACACTTTAACGACAGCTAGCCTATAAATAGGTTTTTTTATTACCAATGCTTATCGAACAAAAATTTATTAATCAGCTTTTAATTATCGGTGTTAATAATCATAATTTATGTTATTACAAAAATGCTCATTCAAACAAATGCAGAATGAACATATTTCAAAATACACTTTTTTATCGAATAGATACAAAAAATTATATTTTCGCGTATAATTCTATACGTAATCTTAATACGATTGCACATTTGAATAATAAATTGCTAAAGTATAAACAAACCAATAACCTAACATCGATCCTATTAAATACAGCTTGAAGAAAATATCTAACAATAATACGTAAGTGATATTTTACTTGTTCTAATACAATAATCTAATCACTATGATCTTTGAACACTGAAACTCGTGAAAACAAACTCTATATTTCAGGATGCACATAAATACATCCCATACTTTCATTATTGCAACGATTCGAGAGGTGCATTGAGATCCATTCTAGAGGACATCGGATTCAATGTTCTCCATTGCAGTAAACGTGAAAAGAGCTTCATCTATCAAAATATTCAAAGTTTGAAAAGTAAATAATAAAAGCAACGAATATATATATATATATTTCTTCATTATTCGAAAAGTGAAATATGACGTTTGATAAAATGAATTTAGATTTAATGATAATGTTATTTGTAATTACAGGACACGCCCTCGCTGTTAATCCATTCATTTCGAGAATACCAGACGATTACAAAGAAGAATTCGAAGACATTCTGATACGCGAAATAATAAGCAGAAAAATTCTATTTACGAATAAAGCTGACAAATGTCAACAAGAATACAGCGTGTTAGACAGATATCATCTTTTGGTGACGTATTTACAAAAACCGTATACCTCAGACGATGCAATTAATAAACATATCTAATGTAATAATATTTAAATTAAATTGAAAAAACGTACCTACCAGCAATATGCATAATAACGAATCTCAGAAACGTATGTAACATTTCGCACTTCTAACGCTGTGATGCATAAAACATTAATAAAAAGAATAACAAAAAAAAAAAAAATAGAAAAGATTCAAACGTCCTACGACAATAAAGTTTATTGTATATACTGTGCCTTTAATTTTACAATACAATACAGCCATTTATAGAATATCGTTATAGACTCTTTGATATCATCGTTTAATTTATTAAACAACAACCCTTTTCACGAAATGCCGTTCTTCATTTTTGTTCACTAGAAAATACATTCAGTTTGACGACTTATATCACTTAATGTTTTATTTAACAACAACAATTATATAGATATATGTGCGTGTATTTTGTGTAATGAAGAGAACGAAAAAATGATAAAAGAAACAAAATTCGATGTCCTACGACAGTAAAGTTTATTGTATATACTGTGCCTTTAATTTTACAATACAATACAGCCATATATAGAATATCATTATATACTCCTGAATTATCGCGTATATTTGTTATCATGTGATTTGTTGTTACTAGACGAAGTATAGTTAACAAGTTTTTCTCTAAATTCCATTCCTCTTTTTTTGTCTAGAAAATACATCAAGTTTGACGGACTTATCTTTAATGGTTTATTAACAACAATTTATATACATATATATATATATATACGTGCATGTGTATATATATATATATATCAAATAGAAATACATAAACAAGGTTAAAATTTCACCGTGCACAGTAAAAAAAAAAACATATTCGTATTGCTTTTTTGTTAAACATGAAATCGTTCATTCGTTCATTTTTCTTCCTACAACATTGTGATTCTTAATATGGGGTGTACATTCCACAAGGGGGAGTACAATTTAATCTTTAAGAAAAACAATTGGAGACTGGATTATTAAGAGTTTCAATTTGTTGCACGGAACTTTGCTTTTTTTTTTATTTTTCTCTGTTCATTGATGCGATGTTTTTTGAAAGTTTATTTAAATCAAATTAATTGACCTTTTAAGCTTCATCTACTACACCAATAGGAATTCACTATTCGAAGAAAATATATGTGTCAAAAAGGAAAGGGGGCATTCGAATTCTAAAAATGGAACATGATTAACAATAAATTGAATACTACTGCTTTTAAATCACATCAATTTTTTGAATTTATTAAACAAATTAATACTTTATCTTATTTCAAATCTATCGTGATTGTTATCTTAACATAAACACATGCACATATGCACTCTCGTGCGTATATATATATATATATGTATATTATGCAAATTTTCATAAAACGAGATTGAGAAGGAAGACTTAAAATGGTATCCTTGTTTTTATTTTTTTTATTTTTTTTTATTTTTTTCAAAATACGTTTGGAAGCATTACGAACGATCTCGTCTATGTGAGTTTAAAAAGATTATTTTATCGATACAGATAGATAGATATTTCATTAGTTTCTGTAACACAAAGATAGAGAAATAGACACAAAGTTGTTCCATGAGATACACTTATTGAAGATAATTATTATTTGTGATACAATTTAACTTTATATATCAACACAGTATGTATTATTTTCATTAACTTTTTTTCTTTTTCTTATTATTTTCTTTTTTTCTTTTTTTTCTTTTCCTCTTTGTTTTACAACGTGTGAGCTGCGAAAAAGGGGAGACATCGATCTTTTTTTTGTTTTTTTTTTTTTTTTTTATTTATTTCTCCAACAACAAATCGTTTCCTACCAATAACTAACCTCCGCCTAATATCATTTTAATTATCAAGTAAGTTAATTCATTCATTCATTCATTCAAGTAAATGAGTTGTGATTTTTAATGTACAGTGGATCAAATAAATATTGTCACACCATAATTTTTGTAAATATCTTTAATTATTGAAGGATATTGCTGACATTATGTCTTTTAATGTACACTAGTTGTATACCAAAGTATATTACTTAATAATAATAATAGCAAAAATTATAAAAAAAAAAGAAATAACCACAATTTTATAGTCAATAAAGTATTGGCACAGTTACCCTCTGTAATCGTAGATTTTCAGTTTCACTTTTTTAAATATTTTTTATACCATTTCTAAGAACACAAATGTAAATTAACATATTATTTTATATCGAAACGCAGAAGTCAAGATAATATGTTAATTTACATTTGTGTTCTTAGAAATGGTATAAAAAATATTTTAAAAAGAGAAACTGAAAATCTACGATTACAGAGTGTAACTGTGCCAATACTTTATTGACTATAAAATTTTGGTTATTTCTTTTTATAACTTTTGCTATTATTATTATTAAGTAATGTACTTTGGTAAACAACTAGTGTACATTAAAAGACATAAAATGACGTACATGATGTCAGCAATATCCTTCAATAATTAAAGATATTTACAAAAATTGTGATGTACCAATACTTATTTAATCCGCTGTATACCTTCATACGTGATTCATTACTGATCAATTCGATAATTATGAAATCTTATTGATTATATCAACCTTCTCTCTCTCTCTTTTTTTTCATTTTAGATAATGTCTATTTCGCATCAATTTCTTTCAACTATAATTTATTTTATAGCGTATTTATATTATATTTCGTTATTTTCTTTTTTTTTTGTTGTTAAATATAAGATGATATAGCATTACATCATAATCTCTCACGAATATTAAAACTCGTGAAAAAATTCCAAATGACGATTCATCTCGTCTTAAAATTGCCTTCGTTATTAATTACTATGCGATATAATATATATATATATATATATATATACGTACATTTATTATTTCAATTACATTCTACGACGTTACAATTAACGAAGCGATATATATATATATTTATATATGCGTATGTATATCAAGTGCGTAATCCTAACTCGTATATTCTTAATCGTAGAAAGAACATCGAACATTGAAAACGTTTAATTTTTTCATTATTTTTTTTTTTTTATTTTTTCATAAAAAGGATATTCTGGATAGGGATGAAGGGATTAGATTTAAGGGTTAGGATTCTAAAAATTCGAGAAGGAATTTTAGGACTACTGAATAGTAAAGGATGATCGCGAGGGCAAGGCACAAGTGAATGAGAGGAGAAAACATTTTGAATGAAAACTAATCACTTGGTTTTTTTTTGTTGTTGTTGTCTTACGTTAATTAATTCATTCATTAATTAATAATCTACCGTCGAATGTATTTTTAATTTTTTTTTTCTCTTTAAATATGTTTTACCATTGACTTTCGCTCGGACGCCTTTATACACCCAGTGTACATCATCAGTTAATTGGACAAATATTGAATTTTTGAAGTTAATTTCTAACTTTCGTTTTTTTGTTTTTTTTTTTTCGTATTAGAATAAAATAATTGAATGATTTTATTTATCTATGATATAATTTATCAATGCATTTTCATTTTTAGATCAAGTCACACTTGACAAATAACTACGTTAAATGATAGATATTTGTTACATCGATTATATTGCAAAGAAATGTTTCTTCTACTATCGTTTAAAAATACACTATATTATCTGATCGATAGAGAAAAGACAAATAATAATAATAATAGTAATAATAATAATAATTATCGTAGACGAATATTGTATTCATTTTACTAATTTGCAAAAGTTAAAAATTGGAATGTGAAACGAACATGAAAAAAAAATCGATTAAAATTATTCAATAAAAATACATGTATAAAAAAAAACAAAATGGTACATATTTAATTTGTAAAAAAAAAAAAAAAAAAGGAGAATAACGAACAAAAAGTAATAAACAACGAAAAAGAAACAAGCGAAACATGAACACAACAAAAATCATTATCGATACAAATCACATTTACAAAATTATGAAAAAGAGAAAGAAAGAGAAAGAGAGAGAGAGAGAGAGAGAGAAAAAAAAAGGGTGAGAAAAATACAAAAAAAAAAAAAAAACTAAAATGAAATGCATAGAAAAAAATATGAGTATTGATTAGGCTGCTAATGTATTAAAAGATTCATTCATATTAGATATATATGTCTAATTGTAAATTAAAACCACTTAATTATGATTGACAAGTATATTCGTCATGAAGAAATAATAACATTTAGTATTATTAATTCAATTTAAGATCACCATTGCTAAATGATTAAATTACAGATAGTAATGAATTTTTTCACGTGACAAATATATTTGTCATAAGACAAAATATTACAATATCTTCATGACGAGTACATTCGTCATGCACAGATAACTGGTTAAATCGCTTATAGCAAAAAAGTATTAATGGGAACATGAAGGAATAAATAATAACAATAATAATAATAACAATAATAATAATAATAATAATAATAATAATAATAATAATAATAATGATTAAAGATTGAATTATTAATAAAACGGTAATAACAAAATTGGAACAATCATAAAGCTAAAAATATTTTCTACATTGAAATACATATCCTAGTTTTGTTAAGGAAGACAACATTTTTGAACTATTTGCTATTTCGAAGCAAATTAAAATACGAAAAAAAAAATATATATATATATATATATATATATATATTTAATAAACATAAAGAGTGCATTTTAATTAACTCGATCAAGTAGAATAAATGATATTCTCGTTGTACAAAGATAAGAAGATTTTCTTCGTAAGTAAATTGATGAATGAAAATAAACATTTATTTGTATTTCTGTTTTAAATATAATTAATCGGTGACAAAAAAAAAATCCCTGATCCATCTAATTTAAAAAGTACTTTGAATAAACTGATTGGTACGATACTCGATACTGAGGAATATTTTCGCTCTCTCCTGAAAAAACAAAAAAAACAACTAAAAATAAAAGAAAACAATATTTAAATATTAAGAACAATAAAAATAATAATGATTTAATTTAAAAACTAATGAACGCATAATCTATCGCTATGATAATCAACATATACTACTAATACATATTGTTATAGAATACCATGAATTAACGTGAAGAGCAGCATATCCCAAAGAAAAGAAAAATACATATTTAGGTACGGAAAATCGTTGTTACATATTATGAGTTAATATAAATGTAATAGAGTATAATATAATATATTCGATAGAGAGATCAAAGATCGATCGTAAAAAAAAAAATATGGAATATAAGATCTACTTCTTAAACCCGTAAATGGAAGATCCGAAGAAAAGAAAAAAAAAACAAACAGATTATCCATTGCACTTCAAATGTCCTACAATTGACTTTCTATTTTAAATCTATTTCTTTCTTTTATTTAAATGAATAAAAAAAAATAAAATAAAATAAAAGCAAAAAGCAATGGATTATTTCAAAATAATAATTAATTATGTAAAAATTAATTTCTATACGATCTTCCGTAGGCCGTACAATGATACTGTACAATAATTTATACAATATTTATATGTATATGTATACATATATATATAATATCAATCATATATAAATAATATTATAATAAAGTTTACTTACTAATGATATAATATAACTAATAAGTAAATTTTATTTGTATAATATTAATTAATGTTATTATACTTATTAAAATAAGTACAATAATATTACATTATATATTTTATATATACATATACATATACATATATATTATGCATATATATATATATATATATATATATATATATATATACCCAATACATATATACATATAATTTTTCTTTGTACAATACAATTATTTGCATTCGGAGAAATCGTACTTTCATATTACGTACTTTTCGTATATATATGTATATATATAATTAACAACAAACTTAATACCAAGATATACATAAATAATATTTGAAATTTGGCAAGATTGTGGCGTTGAAGTCAACGGTTCGTCTTGGTTGATCGACGTAAAAATAATTTTAGAGAAATCATGATGCGTTTCAATTGGCACTAACAAAACTAATACATAAATCTATATATATATATATATAT
>NW_015148983.1:996425-1007520 GCF_001465965.1 Polistes dominula
ATAAACTTACTTAAAGGTACGATAATTAATAATTATATAAATTGTTAATACAATAACACAGAGTTTGTATAAAAAAAAAAAAAAAAAAAAAAAACAAAGATTCGTTTAAAACAATAATAGGAGTAACTTGACCGAAGTCTAATAATATATTAATTGTTCTTAAATTAAATAGGAAATTTTAATGGCAAAGGATCACACTGGAAATTGGGTTGTACGTCTCTGTGCTTTTTCTTAACGTATACAAAATGTAAATCTTCTTCTTTCACAATTGATTATACGGTAATTATTCTAAATTATCATTATCTCTTTCACATTTTTACACTTAGAGATCATCCTTCATTAAAGCCTAATACAGGCTATTATAAAGTCACACGTAATTTCTTTCTAATTTATAGATAACATCAATGTATATATATATATATACGTATACGTACATGTTTTTATTTCTCCCCCTCCCCCTCCCCTCACCTCCCCTCCTCCCTCTACAGGATTATTTTAAATATGACACACATTTATACGAGCCCATACAACATTCTTATCACTTTAAATACAGAGTTCTATTTTGTGCACACTTGTTTTTGTAACTCGGTAATATAGATTAACTTTGTTAAAAGGAAACCAAGCATATTACTGTTTCTTTCTTCTTTCTTGTGAAATGCTCGTCCAACTGCAGTTTTTAACACTCTTCAATTAAATATTCCTTTTTAATCAAATTTGAGCGAGTACGGTCTTTAATAAAAAAAATATATATATATATATTAACTTATAAACATAATAATTATATGGAAGGACACGATATAATATTTTTATCTCTTTTTGTTAAAATTACAAATTTAATCTTCTCGAATGAATTTTAAAATCAATTGAAAATTTGTAAAAAAAAATTGTATGCCCATTTACCGATAAAATATAAATATATATATATATATATACTTATATTCTTTGTGAAAATATTTGAAAATATTCAATATAGAAAAAATATTTAAATACAAATTCGACATACAACTTTAGTATTGTATACATAAATGTGCATATGTTATATATAAATTTGTTTCACTCTTAAAGAAGAAGAAGAAGAAGAAGAAAACAAAAAAAGGAATAATTAAAGGATTCCTGTAAAATGAGGATATCATTGAAAGTATCACTCATTTAAAATTATCTATCGACATTTCTATCAGTGGACAAATAATTCTCCAAATACAGTTCATCAAAAGATTACACAAAGGAGAATATTGGAAATTGCAGAGACGTTAAATGCCATGAGATCACGTATTCGAAGTATATATTGTATATATCTCTCTTGTTCTATATATATCGATTATATCGCCTATAAGATCACAAAAACATTGACGTTAGGATTGACCCATCTTTTATCGGGTGGTATTATATTTTTCTTTCTCTTTCTATCTCTTTCTATTTCATTCTTTGTTTCTTTCTTTCTCGCGCTCGACGCGGTGCAAAAAGCTTAACATCAAAGTGTAAAAAAATACCCCATTGAAATAAATAAAGAGGCAGCAGCAAAGTATCAATGATAGATCATAGTTTATCAACAACCCTCATCACTTGGGTTCAGTCTCCAGATCGAAGGGAATAATTTAACATATACACATACATATATATGCAACCCTTCGGAAACTTAAAGGACACAGTAGCAATACAGCGCCTCGCTAAAATAATTCAACAAATATCTATAACGCATTAATATCATAGTCTTTTTTTTTTTTCTTTTCTATAAACTCAACTACATACTATAATATGTATAGTAGTAGCTCTTGTTCTTTCTTTCTTTCTTGTTTTCTTTTATTATTTCTATTTTTTGACAATAACTCGTGATCAATTGAAAGTTAGACACGACAGGATTATACACACACACAAGATAAATTCTCTTACCATTAAATAGATCACTCAGATAAGTTGGTAATATATATATCTGTATACCCTAAATTCATTTACAATAATTATTATAAGATTTTATCTTATACGATTACGTTACACCCTAACATTATTATTATTATTAGTATTATTAGTATTATTATTATTATTATTATTTGTATTATTATGTATATATATATATATACGTATAACTTATATAGTTTTAAACATATACAATAGAAACAATAAGGACAATGTTANATATATATATATATACGTATAACTTATATAGTTTTAAACATATACAATAGAAACAATAAGGACAATGTTACACGAAGTAACATTTTTGATTGTCTTCCTCGAAAGAGGTTCCGCTTGTTATAGTCAACCCAATTGTAGACTATACAGCATTGAATTTATACAGATCATTCTCATATTTACGAATTCATTATTCTTATTACAATCATTCATAATTATATAATTGAGAATGAATATTTTTCTATAATGTTAATAATTATTATAACAAATGTATCTTCTATTTCTAAATACAATTCCAATTTGTTATCATTGAATATCTTAATAGTTAAATGTTTTTCAATCAAATTCGTAAAACGAGAATTATCTGTATAAAAATATATACGCACGTGATAAAGAAATTCTGAGATTTGAAATCTTTCTCGTATTATTTTCATCTTTACATTATTTTTTTTTTTTACTCCTTCTTCTTTTCTTAATTTTTTCTTATTTTTTTTATTTTTGTTTTTTTTTTTTGCTATTTCTTTCGCGTCCAAATAAAACGTGTTTCACACAAACGTGTATATACAAATTATCTAAAAATCCTCTCATAGATCACAGCGCTATTCATCGCGATTTGTTACCAAACAAAACTTGACTAACGCATTTAAAAAATATATATTATATTATTAATTTTATATATAATTTTCATATATATATATATATATATATAATTGAAGAGAAATTTATTCTTGTGTATGAAAACATATGAAATATTATCATTGAAAAGGAATTATTCATTATCAGGCGCGAAAGATTTTAAACAAAAGTTAATGATTTTTTTTTTGTCCGATATATAAATAACTCGGGAATATATACCGAAATTTCATTTCTAAAGATGTCTTTAATATGGAGTACTTTCAGTCAAAAATATATACATAGGTATATATCAGATCATGTATGTGCGCCTTTTCGGATCTTCGCTATGTCTCAACGATTCTCTTTTAGGCCAAAGAGAATTCGTTTTCTTGACTGTGATCTGCCGATGTCGTATGACGTAAAAGATCAATTATCATTCCTGATTATAGATCATTGAGAACGTCGATATAGACAGCATTTTGGAACGCGATTTAGAAGTAGTCTGATTTAATTAAATAACGCCTTATGCATATAACAACAAGATTAAGTGTTAGCACTTAGGAAGATTTACTCTTTTATTTAGAATTATATATACTCTTACTTTTCCTCTTTTTCTTTCTTTCTTTCTTTCTTTCTTTCTTTCCTTCTTTCGTTCTCTTTTTCTCTTTCTCTTTCCCTACATATAAACTTATATGTTTTCCATGTTTTCACAATTTTGTCATACTTAATAATAATGAGAACGGAAATCAATGTTCCATTAGCTTTCAATGAATGCGTAACTCTGTTAATAATACTGTATAATAAACAACGGCAGATTCGATTCTCTTGGTTGTTTTTTAAAATATTGATATCTCATTAGTAACTGAGTTTCAGTATTTAAGTAGTTTATTTTCTCTTTCGTTTTAAAAGAATCGATGAATTATTTTCGATAACGAAGAGATCGAAAGGCAGCATTCTCGTGTTTGCTAAGTAAAGCTCGATCGATCGATTCGTCATTCAAATTAACTTTGAAATTCGATCATTCGATTTAATATAGTACATACATATATATTTATAGTACCAACATAAGAGATTTATTTTATCTAAGAAGATATATATATAAAATTATCTTATCTGTCATTCGAATTTGAACATCGAGACGTTAGACATTAATATCTCATTTTATGTACACAATGTATGCCGTGCTCATCAAAATTTGTTCTATTACTGACGAGCTGCCTAAGATCATCTTCTCGTTCTCTCTTTATTTTTGATTTCATTTTTTTCTTTCACTATTCAGAAAGTATTATATCTGCCGTTTTACAAATTCACTATCGTATCCTACTACTTTTTCAGATAAAAGTTGCATTAGAATCTATTCAATGTTTGTAGCAACATTTTCCGTACTTCCATTTGGTATATTGTCCAAATTTGTTCAGAGATAATGTTTGTCATTATAATATCTCATCTAATTTATTAATATGTATTCTCACTGAGTGATTCAGGCATACTGGTACCACCTGATGGTGATAAAGGTAACTCTCCACTTTCATATTTGCTACAACGACTATTATACTCTTCCTGTAGAGCTAGTTTTACCTACAAATTCATATTAATCGTATATAATCATCATAAAGTATAAAGAAGAAATATTTTTGTATGTATTTTATATAAAAGAGAATTCTTACTTTAGATCTTTCCTTATCCAACCTCTGTCGGACCTCTTCGTGTTGCCTTTCCAACTCCGCTTTCTTTTTTTCATAAATCTTTTTTAATCTAGTACATTCATTAACACCCTTCTCCACTGTCGACTTAGCCACTTCTCTCTTCATTCGATCAAACTCAGCCTTATCTTTGTGTGCTTTAGCTAATTTCTTTACCTGTTTATGTGTGAACAAAATAACACGAATTTAATTAATATTCTATTCGATATATACATATATACATATATATTTTTTTTTGTTTCAAAAACAAAATGAATTAACTGAAAATAAAAATATGTAAAAGAAGTATATACATACTTCACCGTGTCTACTGTCTTGAAGTTTACGCATAACATCAGCAGTTTCCTTATCCTGCAGAACTTTCAACGTTTTCAACTGATTGGACTGAGATGCTCGCATCACCTTCTCTACTGTCGCAAATACACTCTCGTGATATTTCTCTTGTAACTCACGTTCTTGTTGCACGTGTACTTTACACACAGCCAATAATCGTTCACTATGACTTCTAGGTAAACCTCTTGATAGACCTTCAACACCTTCACGATTTTCCATTTCCGAACATTCGGAAGTTTCTGCTAAAGCGAAATTACTTAAACCCACGTCGCTTGAGAAGCTGTTTAAAAAAAAAAAATAGAAACAAAAGGATCAATTTTAATCATTATTTCAAATAAATAAAAAATACCGTACATTGATACTAACATGTTTCTACTTGATAATCGTTTGACTAATTTATGACTCATGCAAAACTTAGATTTATGTTTCTCTCCATCCAGTGAACCCTTTTGAGATTGCACTCGCATTTTTTCCTTCTCGTGTTTTTTCCTTAAAGATTCCAACTTTTTCTCTAATTCCATTTTCTTCTCCTTGACCAATTTATTTTCCATAAGTTTTTCCAAAGATTCAGCTACTATTTCTTCGCTCGCTTTAAAAAAAAAAAAAACATAATATTAAGCTTTTTTTTTTTCTCTCTGAATATTTATACTTTGTTATATACTTACTACTACTAGCATTAACCGGGCTTTTATTTGCAGTTGCATCGACGAACTGAACTACAGGAGATGGTGCATTATCTTCAACTTCAGGTGTTTCAGCAGTATTTATGCCAATAATCGATGGTCTGCCATGTGTACTACTGCTTGCTGCTGGTTGAAGACCTGGTAATTCACCTACTGATTGTAATCGTTTTGTTTTACCAGTCTCTTCCTGCAAAAAGAAAGTAAGTTAATTAGAATTAATGAAAATAACAAAAAGACAATAAATGTAACAAAAATAAATATTAGTAAGATGAGTTAATTGGTTAATAGATTTCATTGTTATAATAAACTTACGGTAGATTTCGAAGAAGTTGGTGCTTCGCTAACTTTATCTTTTTCCTATAAAATGTTAGTTTGAGTGTTAGTAAATAATGTTGTGTTAATATAATTAGTATTATTTATCTATCACCTAATTCTCACCTCAATTTGTTCCGAAGGTTCGTCTAAACATTCATTAAAAACCATTAATTGTTTCTCTCTCTTTTCCACTTCGCTTTGGTATTTGATAGGATTAGCCAAAGCTTCAGCTAATTCGCTAAGGCCGTGTGGTACATAATCTTTCACAATCACACGTAGAAATAAACTTGCTAATGGTAACGGTTGACCACATTCTGTTCTAAGTGCAACGTGTCGATATCCTGGACACAATCCCACTACAGGTAATACTCTGTGACCAATCAATCGGCCGGATTCTTCATACGCAGCTATTCTTATGGAAGCCAATTCTGGTAATACTACCTAATTTAAATCAAATATATTTGTCATAGTATTAAGCGTTTAAATGTTAGATTTAACCCCTTGTCCTACACGGTATCAGCCAATTGCACGTGCCATAGTAAACAAGAAAATCAGTGCCATTCAGCTCTTTGGCCGTGTATCCAAACTGATTCAAAATGTATATTTTTCAATGTATACTCGATGTGAAACAACTGAATTCGCTGGTTGTAGTAATAATACGCGACAACTTATGCACAAATTCGTCACCACGTGTCAGGACTCGTAGTTTTCGTTTAAAACACGAATTCTTTACCACGAGTCAGACTCGTGGATATATGCCAAGGGGTTAACATGTTAGATAAGACAATAACGAGAGAGTTTCTTACCTTTTTAAATTCAAATGGTTCCTCATCGTAAACAGGATTGATTCCATTATTAGGAACAATTTTTGTACGAAATTTCTTCCTAACCGTATCCGCTGGTAAACCAAACATATCCACCTCCACGTATGTTCCTACTCTTTTATCAGTCAAAAATTGAGCTGATATCACATAAATATGTACTGTCCCTGCTATAATACCATCTACCGTTGATTCCGCAAAAGGATCCAATCGACGATCTCTTCGTCTCATAAATTCTGGCTTTTGTATATAACCACAGCGTTTATTGTATTCGAAAATACCCAAATTAAGCTGCATCGAGAGATCTAATAATACGTTAAATAAACAAATAAATTTGCCTAATTATCCGATATTTTATTCATAATTAAACTTTATTAATACTTACCAAGTGTTTGATAATTTAGGGCTACTAATTGGCAACCCGCATTCCAAAATACCTGAGGCATAAAGTTACTCGAATCAAATCGCGTACCAGCTGGATAAACTCTTGACAATTGATGTTTATTATAATTAACAAATTCCAATGGTCTTTCCTTTAAAAGTGTCGTAGCTTGTTTTTCGTCAAATGATGACATTTCGTACATTCGATTTTTTTCTATAATAAAGAAATAAACGTACAATTAATATTAAAGAATTAATACAAAATAAAATGCGTGTGTGTAAATAATGGATATTTACTTTCAGCTGATTCGAAACTATTAAAATGAACAGGTTGCACGTAATTGACTAATGCTGAAATTTCTGCGCCTGCTTCTGTTTCTTTAGCTGCAGTTGCCACTTTTTCGGGTACAGGAACTTTATCACCCAATCTTAATTTAATTTCTTCCAAATTAGATTCATCTTCCTCTGTACTTGATTCGTCTTCATCGTCTACATATGTCAATTAAAAAATATTTATTCGCGTTTATATTAAAAGATACAGTAATATTTTGTTTAAATCTTTATTTTTGTAGATAGATAGATAAATACCATCATCTTCTTGCGTACTATCTCTACTATTTTGCCTTTGCTGAAGCATCGGTGCATGAGATACATCCCCATTTCCAATTTGTTGTTCTCCATTATTAATATCCCCATCGACTACTTCATTCTCAGGTATAATATCCGGCGGAGGACCATTTTCCCCTTCAGCAGCTGGATTAACTATGCCATTCTCATCTGTTTCTTGGGGCGTTTCCCCACCCTCTGGTAATAATGCATGTTGCTTTTTATGAAGCTTCTTATGGTGGTGATGATGATGTTTCTTCTTATTTTTTATTATTATTTTACGTTTAAGTAAAGATGGAGGAGGTAATTCTTGACCAGGTTCCAACTAAAATGCAAGACAAATTTATAATATAATTTATTATTAAAATAAAGATTAATAATAAAATATAAATATGAAAAAAAAACAGATGAATACTTTATGAGATTCAAGAGGTACATCTAACAACATGTCACCAAATAATTCTCTACAATATTGCGCTATTTTAGCTTGCTGCCGTGGATTGCAGTGATTTTCAAAACTGAGTATTACAGGAAAATCTGATGTTTTAAAGGCACTCTCAGCAATTGCCTCTATGACATCTCGTGCTTGGATTTCAGGTACAAATGTATACCTAAGAAAACGACATTAACATAAATTAAAATTCCTATAAAGAATTTCATCATTTGTGTTATTTTTTTTAAACTATAAATTACCCATGTACAATAACAGGTTCATCAAACTTTCCATTCCAAAAGTCTAATTCAACGCAGCGGCAGCCAGCAAGTAAACACTGACGATAAATTTCAACAGAACTTTTTCCAGTAAGCTGATGACCTAAAATCAGAGAATCCACATTTATCCTTTAATCAAAAATAAACTACATAACTAATATATATATGCATAATCAATAAAATAGTTTTTTTCTTTTTTTTTTCAGAAATTCCTACACATACCTGTTAAATAAGTATTGTGACTAGAATTTATAAAGTAATGAGCAAGTGGTTGATCCATATCATCGGAAAGTTCAAATTTGGAGACAGCAACAATTGGATTATCCTCACTCATTAAATATCTTAAAAAGCCATCAAAACTTAATTGTCCTCGATTGGCATTATATTTATTTGGTTCGTATTGTATTATTATGTCTTTTGCTCTTGCTTCGTTTGCGTATGGATAAAGTATTTCATTTAATCGCGGATCCCTTTGCGTTTTGTTTAAAAACTCTACAAACTGCTTAACAGACATTAATCTACGTTTATTATTGCCAACAATTCCTTCAAATACTTTTTCTACATCTGATCTCTGAGTAAGAGATTTATAAAAATTAAAAAAATCTTCGAATTGAAATTTCTGAAGGGGTACAGCGTCGTTCTGAAACGAGATTAAACATTTTCTATTTTAAAAAGTACAAACTCTTAACATTCAAACTATTATTATAAAGATCAATAATAACGTAGTTCTAAAGTATAATAATATAAATAACAATGTGTGTTAACTTACTTTTCCAGATGGTAGACCTGATATATCAAGAGCTTTTTCAACACGCTTACGATCTTCTTTATTTTGCGTAAACATTCTGATTATACTGAAACATAATTCGATTAGAATATATGTTTAATAGGATCTGACTTTGGATACACAAATACATCAGTTGTAATAGCAAAATAGGACATACTTCTTCACTGGTATTTTACCCAACTTATCAGCTGTTAATACTAATCTTGTGTGTGCCTTCTGCAAAAACATAGTTGTACTTGTATTTAGCTGTGTTAAATTATATGCCAATTGCAGAAGTTGATCAGTCCAAAGTTGTGCGATCTCAGCACGTGTTGTGCAAAAATTAATAAATGTCACATTAACGAAGTCAGATCCATAGCAGATTGTTACAGTTTTGTCTTCTAAAGAATCTTGAGATCCCATAGTTACTAGAGATTTTAGTTTTGGATCCTGCAAATCAAATTATTCCGTATTTAAGAAACCCTTTGAATCTCATAAAAGTAGAGATCATTTAAAATCATTATTTCTTATTAAATATTTCAAGCATTTAATAAGTTTGTTTACATCAACATTATTTACACGAGTAAAAATATTTAAACTGGATTATGCAAACTGTAGAAATATTATTCATTATTATCTATATTGATTTATGGGAAAACCGATAATGGGAACTACTTTCCTTTTTATGCGACTAGCATTGTTTTCAACTATATCCAAGGTAGGAAGAATAAAGAAAAATACAGAAGTTATAGAAAGTACATAAAGTAGGTAATGTTCTATTTATACTTTTATCAATAATTATTATGTAGTGTTGTGCGTCATTATCATCTACTCAAAGGCATGGTTTAATTATAGATATCCCTCAAAGTAATATCCGTATCTGTTGCAGTGATGCATATATGCATTGTTAAATACTCTTATCTTTCTCCGAGTAAGCACAGGTGATACATATATAGCATACAGCATATGTAAGATATTTAATACAAATTTTAAGAACAAATTCATACATCAAAATTATACATTCAAATAGGAAAATAAGACAAATGTATAGTCAAAAAGTAAAAGAGTAGCAGGAGATTAAACGTTGTTACTACCTTTGGTATTTTGGCATATTTTCCTGTGCGTGTATCTCGTATTGTAGCTATGTCCAAGATATCCATTTCATTATTTTGATCTACCCAATGCAGATAAAAACCAAATTTATCTACTTTCAATGTTACTGGCGTTGCAACTCCAGAATCCTACATATAAATAGCATGAAAAAATTTATAACTAATTAAATATAATATATATTATTTTAATACATACATATATATCGTTTATATATATATATATATATATTTATTTAATAAATATTCTAAATAAATGGATGATATATAACAACCAACTTAGAGCATCTAATGGAATGAAAACTCTTTTATCGCATACAAAATAGCTCCGCAATGTAACACAGCATCGACTATATTCTACTTGTCAATTGTAGTATCATAGCATTGATACTAAAATGCCAATGCTATATAGTTGCAGCTAGATAGTTATTACTGAAAGGAATGATACTTACCTCATCCCATTTAATAAACTTCTCTCCATCCTGTAGCTGCTGAGAGACCTCAACGGGCTTGGTCTGTACAGCGTTAATTTGTGCTTTATTGGCTGCCATCCTGACTTAGTGATACCGTACAAGTATATAATTTGCAGGCACTGAATAACTTTTAACATCGGCTTGAAAGGAAAGAAACGAGAGTCTGGATGAATATAAACAATGTTGTTTGAGACCACTGGTAGAATATAATCGAGGATAGTGTTGTTAAAGTCGATGGTAACAACGAAGACAGGGATGGTGATGATAATGATGAAGAAGAAGAGGAAGAATAAGAAGAAGAAGAGGCCGACGACGACGACGACGATGACGATGACGACAATGACGAAGAAGATGTAGACAGCAATGAAGATAAAGAAAAAGAAGAAGAAGATGACAATAAAGAGAATTTAAAGGGCCACGATGAGGGCCACAATAGCAACGACGACGAC
>NW_015148983.1:1025216-1060676 GCF_001465965.1 Polistes dominula
ATTGTAGTTTCTTCCATCAAAACTGCATTTGCTGTGGTTGATGGAAAAAACTTCGTGGTAGTGAATGTATCGTCATAATTATCGTTTAACCAATCGTTATCAGACATTTGTTGTGGGTTTTGATTAGGTACGAATGAAGACGTGTCCCATTCCCTTGAATAGTTATAAGCAAACTCGTCATCGAGTTTGTCTCCCATTCGAATAAAGTACCAATGACCAATACGAAATCCAATATCGTATCTCGGATCAAATTTGACTCTAGCTAAAAATATATAGGAAATGTTAAAATCAATATAGCGAAAGTAATCTGCGCAATATCCGTTGAAATAAAGGTCTCGGTCATGACTCACATAAATCTACGAAGAATCCACCATAGTCACGAATACGATCTTGTATCTCAGCATTACTGGGATTCATTATTTCTCTGTTTTCTGGACCATTACTACCAAATTTCCTTCCTAACAGTCGATCCCTTAAATTGCGTAACCACTCTCGCACTCCTTCACCAAATTTAGCATGTGTTGAGTCTCCTCGGAAGGAGGCTTTGTTTTCTGGGAAATTACATGACATGGTTTGTTATTATGATAACAGCACATTTCTTAGTTTCAACAGTTATTTTAGTACAGTATTCATATAGTTCGATAATACAAACTCAAATGCATCTACTTTCAGCTAGTTTACAAATTTACGATATTACTCTAAACGTTTAAAATGATTATTTTAGGGTATGTAAGATTCCCAAAAAACTTCAATAATTCAAGTCTAACTACGTGATACTACACCTTCATTATAAGAGCCATTAGAATTAGAAATCTGATACGTTAATAGAAACAGCAAAAAAATGGGTAACCACATATTAACTTGATAGAAGAAAAGTTTTTATTAACAATAGTTAATTTTTTCTCTTTGCTTTATAGATGTACGAACGGAAGTACACTTCGTGCACGTTACGATTGCATCGTTAGTGCTAGCAATTTTATCAATAATCAAAATAAGTTCCAGTTACTCTTGCAAACGAATTGACCTTGGCCATTGTGATATTGATGTAATAGGATCTTTTCTAGATTGAAATAGGCAAGATAGTGTTGCACTATACCGGTGTTACATGATGCATGTTATTGGCGCGTATTGTCTTTTTTCCTAGAGTATACAAGTGCTAGGATTAACTTGATTCTTGTCGACTAAAAATGATCTTGCTGAGAGTTGCATTAGAATTGCATAGGAGCCATAGCACACGATCATAGGCATTTCTAACAATCGTGGTTCATGGGTAGACGATAGGATTTCGATAAGAATTTCGTCATAGACATGACATGCGCGTGTGTGGGGTGATATGCAATATTTACTCTGGGATTTTCATTGATCGGAATCCGCCTATGCTACTCGGCGTATTCTCAAGTTCTTTTTAATCTCTCAAACAGCCCATTTCTAACGGCTGTTAAAGAGACACGTCACGTGATACAGTGACGGAGGAACAGTTCTTTAGACCCGTAGTGTAGTTTGTTGCTCATGAGACAGTCCAACATACTTGTTGTTCTGTTTCTTGGCAAGGCTTTTGTTTAAAGTTATTGGACAACCTGCCTGCACACATTTGGTTTGGTCAGGTTATTTTCTTATAATCATTTATTGCCGAAGGTTTACACGAATTGATAATTTGAGAATACTGTTTGAAGAGTTTCAACATTTATTGTAGGATAAGATGCTGGCAGTAAAACAAGAACTGTTAGCTTTAATAATGTTATCAAATATTGGTATTTCATGTTGATCTCTTTGCTCGTCAATGCTTGCCTTAAGTATAATTACCACGTCTTTTCTTAATATTATGAATCTTTGTTATAGTTTAAGATTAAACTTTTCATAGCATGTTGTAAATGTCGTTTATGATGTCGCTCACATATAAGTGCATCGATAGAAATATATGGAAATTTATAATTCTTCATATCATGATGTCAGAGTAGAATCTGTAATGGAATCGAATGTTGTAGAAATTAATGACGGTCATACAGCGCATGCTGCTCTTCGGTCATCTCGATAACGATCGTTATAGCGATGGAATTTGTTTAAAAGTCATACAACGCTAGAAAAACATGAAAAACGTAGGAAAATGGTTTGTGCAAAGATAAAAGAAACGTTACATATGAACAAATTTGATTAACCTTAAAATACTTAAATGTAACTGTTACAAACAAGTGAGAAAAAATAATGTATTAGAATACTACAATATTCGTATAGTTAATGCAATCGATGTTCCGTAAGCCTTAAAACCTAGCTTGATCGTGCATGTGGGTTTCCGAGGCAAAATATTAAAGATATTTAGGTGTTGCAGATTTTTGGAAATAAAATTCTGAAGAATCTTGAGAAAAACTACTATTATTACGCTAAAGGAAACGTGTTTAGTCTAAAGAAGACTTTTTTGTAAAATCAAATTATTAGGTTATAGAGGATATTTGATAAAAATAGTAATAGTATTAGCGGGCAAGAATTATTCCGAATTGAACGAACCGTAGGAATAACTTGGGCCAGTCCTGTACCTACCCACACTCGTCTAAATATTGTCGGACTATACCCCAACGTATGTTGAAGAACAGTTACCTTCCTACCCAGGCGTGTTTCGTACGAAAGGAGAGCCCGAATTTTATCGATTTAGAATTGATATTTAGTTATAGTATTAAAATAATTGAATTCCTAAGCGCTTGCTTATGCTAAAAAGTAAAGAAATGAAAGAAATAAAAGGATAACCTGAAGACAATAAATCGTTATCGCGATTTCAATTGGAAAAGCTTTGTGCAGCTGTGCTTGCCCGTAACGGAGAAGGAAGGAAGGAACGTTAGAAGTGGTCGTGGAGTGGGGAGACAGAAGCAATATGTCTACTAGTAATCCGTGCCGCTTGAGATCGACTCACGATTCAGTTACGATTGATAATACATTTTTAACCTTCTAATTATTATTCGTGAAATTAAACTTTAGGTTTAGGTAAAATGTTTGGCGAAGGTGCTATGTGGGATGATTATGGGAACAATAATGAGGACAAGAGCAAAGAAGAACAACCCGAAAGACTTGTGGTAGATGTGGATATACCAATGCTGAAGGTTGAACCATTGTCCCCAACAGCTAGTGACTCTTATGAATCCCCACAGGTATATTACTTTTAGTTTTTCTATCCTAATCTTGTGATCGCTCTTAATTAAGACGTCTCTTGGATTCCTATTTATTTGACTACTATGCATGTGACTATTATGCATGTTTTCGATGAATTAACTATCAGGAAATCGTGGATCAATTAAACACGCCAGGGTTGTACTTTCGATGTTCAATTCTTGGGGACTCCTCTGTGTAGGATTTAACAATGAAAAGCTTTCCATTCGATTTTTTAAATAATAACAAACTTTTGTGATTAAAATAAGGTCAACTGATCTAGCGAAGATGATAGTTTATTCCCGTTTATGATTATTAAATAAATATTTAAGGGATTAGGAATAATTAAGGATTTTATTTATTTTTGTTTTGTTTTGTTTTGTGTGTTGTTTATGTTATTGTAGCTATAATCATTTTCCCTTAATATATGTATTTTATTGCAGAGTCCGTTAAGTTTACCAATTGTTACCCCACTTAAATTGAAGGATCCAATTATTCTTCTTGAAAAATGTGATAAAATTTGGAAAACCCTCCAGTTAATAAAAAATGTACAAAGTAATGGGTCAGAAATGATTACTAGTTCTATGTCTTCTACTATAAAAGATCCACGCATTACATATGAACCAATACTGGGCAATAACAACAGTGCACTTCCAAATTTCAAATTCTCTGTTAAGAGCACCAAAAAATTATATCATTGCAATATATGTGGTAAAGAATACAGTGAAAATCGAAGTCTTAGGTCACATTCACAAAGAATACATGGAATATATATACCACCTAAACGTATACACAATAAACCAAAACTCAAGGAAATTGGTAGTGAAAATATTACTTCTGATCTTACTACAAAAGTTACAAGCATAAAAGTGAATGAAAATAATTTTGAAGAGAAGAAAAATAATGTCTCAGATAAGGATATGACCCTAACAACTTATGATACCTATCGTGTTAAATGTCCACTATGTAAACGCTCTATAACAAGCTTGCGAAAACATTTAACTGAATATCATAAAATTGGGTGTCCAGGTCTTGTTATCAAAGAATTAGAAAATAATGCGATAGAGTCTTCAAATCTTAATCTTCAAAATCTTACGAAAGCAATGATTAATACAATCGCCTTATCTGAGAATTCTGAAAATGATAATAATAAAATGATGCTTGAAGCAGTGAATCCAAACGAAGTCAAATCAACAGAGATTGAAACGTCAAATGGTAAAAATGACTCTCAGAATTTACAGTCAAAAAAAATGTCTAAATTCCTATGCGACATATGTTATGGAGTATATGCCAGTAGTAGTTTCTCTAAACATAGGCGTATTCATAGGAAGCGTGGTGAAACTAAAGATAATTTTGATATTTTCAATTGTCGTTACGTTAATTCTCCATTAAGTAACAAACGGATATTAATGTCAACTGCTTTGCAAAACCAAGAAAAGAGTAAAATGGATTTATTGAATTCTATAGCAAATGACAATTTACAAAATCCTAAATCTAATGCTAATAACAAAAATAATAATACAAGAAGAAGAAGACGAAGAAAAGTAAGTAAAAATAATCTTGGTAGATCATGTATTTGTGGCAGAACATTTCGTAATTATCATACTTTAATGTTACACAAAAATAGTTGTAAATTAAGAGATAACAGTGAAACAGACTCCATTACGGAAGACAATCTTGATCGAGATTCCCCTAGTGGTATTAATATTAAAATAAAGAAAAAAAACAATTCTTATGAAATAGTTAACAAAGAAATCAGCGATGAAAATAAATCTAAGGATTCTGGCCATTCCCATGATCGTTCCCATACACTGTCAGACATTTCAAAATTATTTCTGGGAAGAGATAGTAAAATATCTCAAGAAAAGCATTCACTGGATGTACTTGAATCCTTTAAATACAGCAAAGACCATAACATATTGAAAATAGAAATGATTAATGAAAACCTTGATATTAATATAGAAGAAAATTCGCATGATCCTTTAGATAATGACAGGAAAGAAAATAAACAGATTAAAGAAGAAGAGATACATATTTCCGAGATACAAGAAGGAAAAGGAAATGTTGAAGTAGTGCCTACGTATTTGTGTGAGGCAATTATGTCTGAACAATCAGAAACGACAGATGATTCTTCAAATATTTTAAAAGCAAAGAAAAGATCTATCAGTGCGGATAACACTGATAATCTTATCAAACCTAAAAAACCAAAATTAATATGTATAACAAGAAATATAAGTATTTTAAAAAGAAGAAAAGAGAACTTAATGAAGTATAATAGTCAAAAGTTAATATGTAATATACCATCATATGTGAACACCATCTGTCCCTGCGGTATAATATTTTCAACTATGAATAATTGCAATGCACATATAGCTAAATGTCATCCATTATTTCTCCGATGTGGTTTTTGTACTGAAAGATTCAATACTATTAGCGAATACAATAACCACAGATGTAATGTGGAAGAGGGAAAGATGCTTACTGAATTACAAATGGATATGTCATGTCCTTTTTGTCACATTAATGTAAAAAATAGAAATGAATTTAATCTACACATTAAAGCTCAGCATTTTGATCCAGAATTATCTTATCAATGTTACGAATGCACCAAAAAATTTGCTAGTAGTATAGCATGTCAAAAACACTTTCAAAAAGTACATGGAAAATGTTTATGTAACGTTTGTGGTAAAAAATTAACAGCTGCAGCAAAACTTAGACACGAAGGATATCATTATGGTCTTGGTTTTCCATGTCACATCTGTAAAAAGACTCATTCAACTCGAAAATATTTAAGAAGTCATAAAAGAAATATACACGGAGACACTCAAACGTTAATAACATGTTATATTTGCTTAAAGGGAGTTAAGAAAAAATTATTTAACCAGCATCTTTATGCTCATACAACTATAACATGGTGCAAACTATGTAAGAAGGTCTGTTCTAATGCAAGAATTTTAGAACATCATATTATATCGTCTCATAAAGGCAAGTATCCTTGGATTAAATGCAATTTTTGTACCAGAAAATTTAGCAATAGAAGGTTTCTGGAAACTCATTTAAAAAGAGAGAAATGTAAATGTGACTATCTTCAAATTCGAAAAAAAATTAAAAGGAATCCAAAGGATCATCATTTACTGCATAGTTAGTGTTTTAAGGCAATGTATTTTTATAACCTTAAAGCAATTTTATTTCCTTGATATTTCCTTGATATTTCCTTGATATTTCCTTAGTAAGGGTATTACATAAAATTATATATTATATATATATGTAGTTTTATTTTATTTGATAAATTGCTAAATTACAAATACTTTACATTTTGATTTAGACTTAACAAATTCATCATCAATATTGTTAATATAAAACAGTATCATTCCCTTTATTGAACATAATATTGACCGCTTGTATGTTGCGCTTAAATAAATAATATTTTTTAATATTATTAAACATTCATGAATACTTCTATAAATGTAATATCATTTAAGATAATAATTATAGCTTGTGAAGAATTCAATCTATACATTTTAATGTTATAATTTACTGTACTACTTAAAAATTACCAAAATAATGAATATTATTTACTTATGTGCTTTAAATATAATTCTTGAATATTAGAAATTTTGTAAATATTTCTGTTATAGTGATAAACTAGGTATCTAGATAATACGAATATTGGTTTTTCTTTTTTTTTTTTTTGTAATTAAAATTAACAATGAAATCTAATTAATAAATATAATAATATATAATATTAAGTAGAATTATAAATATATAGTTATGTATACTTGATATAAAATATAAGAAAAAAAATATATTTTTTAAATAATATCAATAATGTCGTCATAAATTAAATCATTTATAAACAAGATTAATATAGTCTATAAAAAAAAGTATAATTCTCCCAATACACATTAAAAAACAATGACTAATGAGTATAGTAAAGTTGTTATGACAGTTCCATCTCAAATATACGAAGAATTTGAAAGATCAAATTATAAATTAATTGTAATACACGTACTACATAGTAGATTACAAAAAGTATTACAAATTATAATGGAATCATTTAATTTATTTATTTAATAATAAATAATTGTAAATATAATGATTTCATTAAAAACAATTTGTGGAACTTTGTATACAATTTCTTTTATACGTGTGTACATATATGAATAAATAGCATAATACTTATTTTTATAACAAATTATTCATTGACTGTGCAAATATTAATTTTGACAGAAATTAAAAATTATAATAGAATAAATAGTATATTTCTTTCAATATTTATTTAGTTAAAATACATCTCAATTTTATTAAGCAGGGTGTTAGATGCTTTTCCATACAAACATTATGAGCACATATACTATGTTTAAAAATAAGAAAAAAAAGTTAGTTTAGAAAGTTTTACAATTTAGGTTTTAACTTTTGAATAAAATTTTAAATGATATATTGTTAGATAATATTCATTTCTTATTTTTGAGTATAGAATTTATTCACAACTTTTGTACAAGAAATATCTGACACCTTTTATATTTTCAATCAGTGATTTAGTCCAATTTCTTTTAGTCTATAGGCTAGTTTTTCTTTAACAAATAGGAGTAGATACACGTTTCTTTTCATTTTAATTATTTATTTAGTTTGGGGTATAAAGGTTAATCTAAATTTTGATTTTTAAAAATACATAAGTTTGCAGCTGCTATCTGAACAATGCTGTTTGAAGTTGTTTAACTCTAATACACTTCAAATTATTTTAATAAAAATAAAATACAAATACACATTACATCTTTTTTTTTTTCTAGTGAAATTATAAAATATGATTGTTATTATTTAGCAAAATATTTATTTGAATTATGTTCAATAAATAAATGTTATAAATTTCAATCAAGTTTCATTTTATTTTTAAATTTAGATAATAAATTGAATCTTCTATTATGTCTTATTAAAAAAGTATGAATAATATTCTCTTCTTATGATAATACACTTAAGATTAAAATATTAATTTTGCTTATGTGCGTGTAATATATAAATAAAAGAAAATAATATATAAGTAAATTAAAATATAAATATTCTTGTTCGTGATACTCGTAATAAATAATAAAGAGAATCATAAAAGATGAAATTGAGGTAATTTATATAATGTAGTAACACAGATAAAATATCATTGTATAATATATTAAAGTTTGTAATATATAATAGCAGAATATATATATGTACAAAAACATTCAATATTCTTATAAGAAATACACTAAATAGTCATTTCTAAATAGGCTATTTAATGTAAAACTCATTAAATTAAATAACACTACGTATATTACAAACTATATTTTATTTTTAAAAGATTCCAATCGCATATGCTAATCCAGCATAAATATGTAAAGTTATAACTCCCATAATCAAAGTAGTAAGTGCTTTAATAACTAATGTTGACCAAGAACCAGCTAATAAAAGTGATGTTAAACAATCTAGAACAAGAGGCCTATATACCGTTAATAAAAGCATACAGATAACAATAGGAACTAAGCTGCGTTTTAAATCGTGTCTTGACCACAGCCATACAAGTGTAGCTGTGGTTATATGTTGAACCTAGAAAAGATATAATATACATATATATCATATATAGCTTAAATAATTTGTATTATCTTAATCACATGTGACAAATGAATATCTTACCAAATTAATATTAGATTCTAAACTCCTTTGTATATATTTCCAATCAAATTCAGCACCACGTGCACCCACCCATAACAACAAAAATCTTGTGAGAAGAACTTCTGCACCTGCCCAACCTATTCCAGCGGTTAATACTTTAGCATGACCTTTACCAGGAATTCCATTAAGTACTAAGAGAATTCCTACTAAATCTGCTAAATCTATAGAAGACTTTAGAAATTCCTACAAGTAAAACATATAATATATAATTTACAAATTATTACTATAATAGTAATTTTATAATACATCAAATTATAGTCTACGAAAGTGTCGATATGAGCGTTATCATTTTAATACGTACACCGAATAAATCGAAACCTTCTTCTCCAACACTATCTGCGGTAGGAAAAAAAGTAGCGAGTGCTAACATCTTCACCAATTGCGTGAAGATGTAAATACCTCCAGCTTGAATGCATTTCCAAAATGCACCATATTCTGACCTATAAATAATATATTATATTAGACATACTTTCATTTATAATATAATACATAAATTAAAAAAACAAATGTATGAATATATTTATATACATATACTTACAAACCAGAATATTTATAAGTCATATAATATGGTACATATACTAATGCTAAACAATTTCCAAAATGATACAGAGTCATTTTATTATAAATTTTATTAAACTTATTTCACTATTATATGTTTAAGATACAAATCACTTCACTAAAACATAGTTACAATTACAAGATAACCTATTTAAAGGTAATATCTTTTTAACTTCAATTTTATTCAGGATTACCACTACACATTTTTAAATATTCAAAGTCATCGTACCAACATTTCTTACACGAGTTTTATAAATATAAGCATTTAGAAGATTATATTTACTATAATATAACGTCTATTGACACATTATTTAACATATATAAATAAATCTGAAGTAATTATTATTTTATTTAATATTTTTAATGATGTTTTTCCCGCGCTTCTTCTTTCATTTAAATGTGCACCAATCAGTAACCAAATGTATTATGATATGGAGATTGACATATGGACCTGGTATTGGCAGGGGCGTGTCTTACTCTAGCGGCAAAAATATGAACTAGTCTTCGTAAGTTGCTATGCATTATGTATATAAACAAAATAGAGAACGTTTATATAATTATCATTTTTTAATAACAGCAAGAGGGTGAGCCATAACTAAAGGTCTTTAGGGATTTCTACTTTGTGGTATTGGTAACTGTTAAGGCGTGTTTCCCTTAACCAGAGGATCGTTCCGTGAGTGAGGAAACTGACCAATAGGAGCACTGGGTTAGAGTGAGAGAGAAATCTCCTTTTTTATTTGCGATCTCAGGGACGAGCTTTATTCACAGACGATGCCGAGCACGTGAACCATGGTGCTGGGCGAGTGCCCGATGGTGCTAAGCGCGGGCAGGATAATGCTGAATTCTGGCCGGATGAAGACGATCTGATCTGCTTCGAGCGTTGGGATGAGGGCGAGAGCGAGGCGATCGAGCGATCAACCGTGAGGCCCAATCAGACGGTGCACGTCAGGAAAAAGCGCTTCCTGCTGGGTCATTACCGGTGGCATGAGCTGAAGCTAAGGTTGCTGACCGAGAGGTGTCAGCACTGAGCTGGTGCGAGACGCCACAGGCTTATCGTCCAGTTAAGATCAGGTAATTAAAAGATATTTTGTAAGGTTCACATCTTCCTATTACAATATATAAAGAATATAAGGATCAATTATGATTTTTTGAGTATATTTCGACAATTTTTATGATCCTATATCGTATTTTTAATCATTCGAAGTTTGTCTTTATTATAGGAGGAAACAAGAAGTACTGCGCAGTATTTTCGCGCACGCAGTTTTTTAGCGCCAGTTTTGTGTACAGCAATATGGCGAATCTTTCAAATTTTTTAATCTGTCATCTCTATACTTTTTGCAGCGGATTTTGTTATCTCATTAAAGAAGAACAGTTTTTCAGCGTATAGGAGGACCGAAAAATTTTCAGTCCAGCATGTAAAACATCTTTAAATAGATATGTAATGGTTATGCAAATGTATATACTTTTAAACAATCTTAAATAAAAGATGAGTACATTAGAGTATTAAAATAATCATTAATTAATAGAAAGGAATGTCTATTGTTGTTTAAAAGCTTTAAACAAAAGCGCTAAAAAAAGAGATATTTAGGTGATATAGTTAGATGCCTTACATTGTATAATATATATATATATATGTATATACATGTATATAGTCAATCAAGCGTGGGCATGGAACTATGTAGAATCGCCCACGCGTATTTTGCAGCAGCTTGCTTTATATAGGTTTACTGCAGGGCGAATAGTTCAGCAGTGTACCTGAGACCGCGATGAACGCACATTTGAATCAGCATTGCAGAAATTCGCGTATCTTTTCAAATTCCCTTGTTGGCTTCTTTCTTTCTTTTATTTTCTTTTATCTTTTTTTATTTTTTATATTTTACAATCATTCTTTTGTCCATTATTTTTTGCAATGAATCCGAGTTTACGAAAAGCTAAAAAAAAAAAAAAAAGAAATGAAAATAATTAATAATTCGCGAGTGCTGTAGAATATTTTGTCGAAGATTTTTAAATTTGTAAAATGTTTCCTTCACAAATTTCATTGAAATTCAAACTAGTACGAGAATAGGTCGTTTGAATGGGATTGAACTTCGCGCCTTTATTGACGTCCAATGATTATCGTTCGATTAGTTGCTGCGATATCGATAAATGGGTTAATCAATTTCATTGTTTCGTACGTGTAAATAATTTCGAAAAGAAATTTGAATTTTAATTCGGTTTCTTTTTTGTTTTTGTTTTTTTTTTTGAAAAAGAAAATAATGTTCGATGAATTATTGATTGGCGAATGATGAGTTAATATAACGAAGAGTTGAAAATTAAACGAAGAAAGGATCATTGAAGAGAATTCAAGATTTCAAAATGTAACTGCATCTTTGAAATGTTAGAATTTATCATCATGTTGCTTTGTAAGTAATATATTTTCAAATTGTAATAATTATATATAATTAATAATTGATGGAAAATGTAGGAAATGCATAAACGTTTCCACCTTTTTCCTATAATTTTCTATAATTATTAAAATTATTTGTGTATTACTTTCATGATAAATATCTTTCTAATAATGTCATTATGTTCTAACAGATTTGTATCGTTTATTATTAGATAATTAGGTTCTCGTAAATGAGCGCACACGTTTAGTGAATATTAGCATGCGATGGTTCCCGATACGATTATTAGTTATGAGAGCTTATTCAAATATGTAAATGATCCAGTAACTTTTGTATATGCATAATACGAAAAGCGACAATACTAACAACACACATATATACATGAATATATATATGCAAATATATAAATGATCTTACATAATTATATACTATACTGAATCGTGTATACTACAGAGTACACATTTACTCGCTGGCATTATTGAAGAATAGAGACTGAATACATGTATATATATATATATGAGTACCAGGATGTGAAAGAGAGGATAAAGTATTGAGAATTCATAAAGAGATATAGAAAGATAGGAAAAAAGCTTATCGATGAAGTACTATGTAGTACGTTTATCCGAAAATCTGATGGGACAAAAGCAAGTATAGTACTGATATTTGATAAAGAACTGATATTTTATATGGAATATGTTATGACTAACAACTCGTCAAATATAACAAATAAAATATCTATTAATATTTTATTTTTTAATATTTAATATTTAATATTTATTATTATTATTATTATTATTATTATTATTATTATTATTATTATTATTATTATTATTATACTCGTCAAATATCAAATATATAAAAATGTAGATTTCGTTTGTGCCTAATTGGTAATCTCCAAAAGTACTTTACCGATTATCTAGAAATTTTGATACAATGTTGCATTCGTATACAGCTAAGTTTTTATTAGATTCAATTATTTATAAAATAATTATTTAATTTTTTAAAAATAATTGTTTATATTGTTGTAGATTTCAGTGAATTCTCGAAATATATCAGACTTTGTAAATATGATCACGCAAAACATTTGTGAACATATTATGTAGGATAAAAGAGTATGTATATACGTATATGACTACAAACTATAAAACTACAAACTAGAAAAGAAATATTACTCTTTCTCAGTGTATTTCTATCGATATCTTCTAATACTGTCTAATATTGGAGCATTTACCAATATATATGTAGATATGTTTCTAAATCTGATGCTTCTGGCTAATGTATGTACTTATATACGTATCCCAATAGGAAATACAATGCACACATATAGTCAGTGGCTGCTCGTCAGTGCGAGATGTAAGCTGATTATACGGAATAAACATGTATGTGTGTGTATATTGCAATAGATTTCCGTGCACGTGGATATGTGCATTTAGATTCGTAGATGTTAATGCAAAAGTGAAAACATTTAATATATCTTAGAGTAGATATTTGCAATTTTTCAATTCAAAGAAAATATTATTATAATCTTATTTTTAACTTAAATTAAAATAATATTTAAGAAAATATTCTTGAACAATTTTTCGAATTATGGAATCATCTAATGTCTTACGAATAAAGATTTGAATATCAGTTATAAAATGACAAATAGAAACTTGATAAATAATTTCCTGTCAAACGTTTCAGTAGTTCAGTAACGGTTTAGTGATACAGGTCGAGATGCAAATGTATGATTCGTATGTAGCAGATCGAAATCGTGCATGGTTGAAATTCAAGCGCATGAAATACACTAGGTCTGTTGTTCA
Organism: Polistes dominula; assembly: GCF_001465965.1. The sequence continues at coordinate 1,038,796 of NW_015148983.1, forward strand.
CGATGAAATACACGATTTAACCTGGAAATAACACTGGCGTAGGGATGACGAGTATCGTATGGAAACTAGGCTACCTATCTACCTACCTACCTAACTAACTAGTTACCCATATGTGACTTTGTCCTGTTCTCTCTCTCTCTCTCTCTTTCTCTTTCTCTCCTGTGGTGCCAAATTGGAAATGTTTATAACATGTGAACAACGAGTTCAATCATAACCAGATATATTGGATAATTCTATTTAATTGGAATTTTCATTTTGATAATTTCATTTATCATACAAAGTTTTGTAAAATATGATTATTCGTTTGACAAAAAGAAGACGAAAAAAACACAAAAAATTGTGGTAGTTTGAAATAATTCACATATGCATACGCGTTTGCTATATACCCGGATATACAATATTAATGTGTAACTTTCCACTTGACTAAGTTAAGAGAAAAGTTTCATCCGATAAACATACGATATTTCCCGTATACTGTATCCACGATATTCGTAGAAATACAAAACGAGTTTTGGAGTGCGAAATGCCCGACAACAAGAGCTCCGTAAACATCGACACCACTTGCATATCCTGCATTTGTCGTCGAATCACCGAAAGTCCCTACCCACTCTGTGGCTGCTGATACGAAAATCCTATACGAAACTTTTCATATTTTTCCTACTGTGATTTGATTGAATTTATTGCGAAAGGGTAGATCAATAGGGTACCTAGAAGTTTTGTGTCTGTTTTTGAAATTTGTCAAAACAATTCGTATTTTCTTTATTGATTTTTATAAAAATTTTTATAAAAAATATATATATATATTTTTTTTAATACGTTAATCGAAATACGAATGAGAGAGTTTAGAATTTGATTGATAGATTTTTGTAGATATTGTCTTCGATTTTTAAGATCATTAACACGCCCCTCCTCTTTTATCCACTTTCTTTGGATAAATCAATGATAGAAAATAGGACAACGAATCCGTAAAATTTTATAGCCTTTTCGAAAGATTTATTCCTTCTTTTTCAACAGTTCTTTCAATTGTTCCTTGATATTTTTCTAGTTGCCTTCTTAAATGGTATTTAAGAGAACGTTCAAAGAAAGAGAAGAAACTGTGCATTCCATGAACGTTTATCTGATTGGAATACGAAAGAAAGTTCAATTTGATACTTTGATGAGTTTTTACATTTTTTTTTTGTTTTTGTTTGATTTCATTTTAAACAAAGCTAAAGATTTCATTTTATCGGTGTTACACGCTTCGTTTCATTTTCTACAATAGCAAATATCTGCTTTGACTTCGAATGAGTGTTTACAAAAATTTATACGAGTTACGTTCAATAAAATTTATAGGGAACATCTAAAAGTCATCAAAGATTTGACATACTTTTGTCTTCCAGTTGAAAAAATAATTAATAGACCTATAAAAAAACAAAAAATTAATTTCATCAAAAAAGCAGACACACAATTAAAGACCATTATTTTTTGTAGACACCATTTAGAATTCTCATTGAAATTTCTTTATGTTACTTCAATTTTATTTCAATTTTTATTATTGAATGTATTTGATGAACATAATTAATTGTAGAATTTAGTAGAAATTTGTTATGTTGTAACTTCATTCGCAGACAGGGATGAAATATACGATGTAGGATTGCATACCATTTTTCAGGAGAGATAAACTTCATCGGCATTATTTTCCCTACTTTCTTTCTTTCTTTTCTTTCTTTCTTTTTTTTTTTTTTTTACTGTCGCTTCATCCGTTCGTTTATTATGGAGATGTTTCAAATTCTTGGCACGTTTTTCTCAACAAGCACTCGTGCGTCTTGCAAGGTAGACTCAGACAGACCGTATCGACTGCGTACAAATGGATCCTCTGTTCCCTTTTGCTCTGTTCCTTAATTCCCTTAGAGACATAGACATAGGCATACACACACACACACACGCACACTCATACACACAGACATCCGTAGGACGCGTATCATTTCAAAAGTATGTAAAATTAATTTGCTTACCTTTGTTATTCAATCAAATTGTATCTTTAAACAAAATGACCTTATCCAAATTTTATTTCAATAATTTTTCATATTTAAGGTCGAACAGAAATATTTTATAAGATTATTTATACAAAATCTAAATCATTTAGAATTTTAAATTGGATTTCAAATAAAATTTAATTGTATTGTTTAATTTAAAGTAAATTAATTGTACAAAATTGTTGAATAATGATAATAGATATTTTATAAAGGATTTATTAGAGAAACTTTTGATTCATTTTGCATATTTATATGTATACGTCACTTGTGCAGTTTTTGCCATTAAATTGAAATCGGCAGAATCACAAAAGGGGAGAGAAGTAGGTAAAGGATCGTGTAAATCAGACATTGGAAAGTGGTCCTCGTGTTAACGTGGACTTCGTAGAGAGTAAAGGAGATCTTCTCGAGTACTTACCTCCGTTGAGAAGTAGAGAAATCGTTGAATTCTACAATAGGATGATAGTCTAAGAGTTCACCTAATTTTTGCGGTACTCAGATGTTGTGTGTGTGTGTGTGTGTGTGTGTGAAAACTGAATTTTGTTAATAATAAAATTTTCTTTCGAATTTTTCATCATTTTATTTCTTTTTATCTTCAATTAGGTTTCTGTTTTGTTTTTTCTTTTCTTTTTTTTTTTTTCTATTAGAAATTCTCGAAGAAAAGTTACTTGACTTTTTTCGAATGAAATAAATCATCGCGGTAATAAAAACATCGATACGTCTTTTCTCTAAACAACAAAGAACTTTATTAAATAAAGCCACGTGTGTTTGATCGGTTCGGGTAGAAGTATCGTAGCCTATTTTGGTTTTTTTGTTTTTTGTTTTGTTTTGTTTTGTTTGATAATCGGTAGAAAACTTATGTGTGTTTGGATCAACGTGTAATACCGTGAAAAGTAGAACGAGAAAAATCGAAGGGAGAAATAAAATAAGAAATAGAAAAAAAGGAAAGAAAATAAGAATGAAAAAAAAAAAGAATAAGAAAGAAAATAAAAGATCGGTTGCTCGTATAAAATGTAATTTTCATTGAAATTAATTGATATTATTTGCATTGACGAGTCACATGTTAGAAAAACTTGAAACGTCACTCGTCGAATGTTTCTTTTTTCAAACGTTTTCATATTATCAAGGTTAACAAAAAGGGGTTGTGCATATGAAATTGTAAAAAAAAAAAACGAATTTAAGTAATTTGAAAAAACAATTACATTTTTTTTTTTTTTTACATCAATTAATCAGTTCGTACAGTAAAAATATTCGCAAGCATGTATTTTTAATATCCGTAAAAGACAATTAACCTAAAGTATCAGGAAAAAGAGTAATTAATATTTTAAAATCAGCTTAAAACTTTTAATCGATATTGTAGTACGAAAATACCCATATGGTTTACTTTAGAGAGAGAGAGAGAGAGAGAGAGAGAGAGAGAGAGAGAGAGAGAGAAAAAAAACAAATTTAAAGTAAAGTTCAGGGGTTATTAATGGTTGATATATTTTGAGGATGAAGCACGTTTATTAATTGCCCTTAAGGTAAAAAAGAAAGATAGAAAATATATGAACGATTAAATATATATTAAGTTATTTTCACAGTCTAGATCAGTGTCATGAAATTTGTTCGGTTCACAAAACATTTACAAGTGTACAAATATATATAGACAGGTGAAATCCTTTTATTTGTTTAATGAGGATTTAAAAATTGATGTTTGTTTTATTTTGTTTTTTTTTTTTAATATTTTATTGACACACATTGATTCGAGAAAATGTATCTCATTAAAAGTGATAGAAAACAAAACCCAAAAAATACAATACAATAAAATAGAAATGTAATTCTAATATTAAATGTCATTCACATTTCATATAAATAAACGTGCAGTAGAGATATCTAATAATCGATAATAATTTAATTATCGAACGAAAAAAAAGAAAAAAAGGAACAAAAAAGATGGTAGTAGTAGATATAGATAACACGTTCGAGAGGAAAATTGGAATTTTAATCAAGCTAGGCGGAAATAGTCGTTCGATATTTCCCTCGATTACACGAGAAATCGATGTGGCACGAGTCGTCGTCGTCGTCGTCGTCGTCGTCGTTTATTTTCACGTCGATTTTATTTCTTTCCTTTTTTTCTTCATGTTAACTTTCCTCCAAGTTTGTATCCTTCTCTTTTCGCACTTTGGTTTTTTCGCACTTTATTACGAATCTTCTTCTTCTTCTTTTTGTTGTTGTTGTTGTTGTTGTTGTTATTGTATATTTAAATTCGTATTTATATTCGAAAATAATCGTGAAGTTGTTTCCGGATATTTCTGTTAATCCAGCCAATGTATTTCTGATTGTCCGAGTTTGTGGCTAAAGTTTCATATGTAGGAAATGCAAATTCCGGTTGGTTAGCGCCGTAACTCTCGCATCCGTGCTTTTGAAAGGATAATTTAACGAACAGATACCTTTGGTAATAATAATCTCGTATACAACATCGAAACTTCTATATTTTCAATTATGATTGACATTTTCGTTTCCACTATTTGTATTTGGGTATGCGATATACATGAACATTTCGATTACATTTATGTGTAATCATTTTATCAATAATCAGTTTTAAGTCTCGTTGGGATGAGATCAATTCGTTGTTTAACAGAAAAATAACAATCTAAAATAAACATGAGTTTGTGCCCGGATACGAAGATGAAAATAATAAAAGTGCAGTAAGGAAAAAAAAAAAAAGAAAAACCAATTGCAAAGTAAATTATTCATGAGGAATAAAAATAAAGATAGGTGTATAAATAGAGAGAGAGAGAGAGAGAGGGAGAGAGAGAGACAGAAAAGTTCGTTTAAAACGCGAAACGGTCAAAATATTTTCCACGAACTGGATGCCAATAAGAGAACTAACGGAGCATCAATAACGCGAATGCAGGTACTAATGAACTGACTCGCACGTGCACAAATATACGAGCTGTCTATTCAGTGAACGATATATTGCTGCCACAGATTAAAGATAAAACCGATTTCTGGGGTGTTATATTAAATCCTCTGATGATTATTCGTTAGATGTTTAAGTTATAGACGTTAGTTAAACATTAATCTTTCCTTTTTTTTCTTTTCTTTTTATTCTCTCATTATTTTCACCTTAATTTATTTTATCTCATAATTCAACATTGAATCTCACAATCAGTTAAAAAAAAAACAAAAAAAAAACAAAGGTACATAGAAATAAGTTTATTTCAATTAAATGATTTAAAAATCCTACCTTTTCATAATCATTGATCTTTAGTTTGGTAAAAAAAATTCTTTTCTTTCTCAAACTAAAAAAGGAAGCAAAAAAATATAAAGGAGATCTTATCCTAACGACGAAGGTTGTGGTCCAAGTTGGATAAGTATGAAACTGGTCCTAGTTTTCTCAGTTAGGATCGTATTTTATATCCACCAGTAGAAACGTCGTCGTTCGCCTTTTTCTTTTAACGAACCGAGATAATTTTTCTTTCTCTTTTTCTTTTCCTATGAGAAAAGAAGAAATGAGGAAAAATGAGAGAAAGTCAGGGACAAAGTTGCACGCGGGGGTAAGGAATCGAAGAAGTAGATATATATCCATCTTCCCCAACCTTCCTCACATCTATAATATACGCTATCGCGTGTGTGAGTATGAGTGTGTGTGTGTGTGTATCGTTAAGGGAGAAGGAAATACGACCTAAATTAAACTGTGGGTTTTGTGCGAGCGATGCCCTTTCTGCAGTTCGACTTTTGGTCGTCTTGAAATCGGAAGTATACGCGTTAAAGGGATGAGACAATTCGCTTCGTTGAACAAGCTACGTTTTCTTTCTACCTTTTTTGTCCCTCTGCTACATTATTGTACATATATGTATATATGTGTGTGCGTGTGTGTGTGTAAATACGGTTGTATTGGAGAGAAGCTTTCGATTGTTTTCCGATATCGTTGCTAACTGACCTCAAACTCAACCCCTGAACGTACAAAGCGAAAAATAACGAGTAGCCAATTAACGTTCTTCTTCTATACGTTATCTCGTATAAAAAGTATTTGCGTTACGGTACCTTTGGAAAACGAATAAATTTTTATTACAGCGAACACAGAATTCTCAAATTGCCTGGAATTAAAAAAAAAAAAAAAAAAACAGAACAAAGAAATAGAAAGATTGGAATGATTGATTTTTTTTGATTAATCGTTATTATTTTAAAACTTCCTATAGATCGAGATTTGATTCTATTAAAAAATCTGTTTGGTTATTCAATATTGCGTTACTTGAAAAGTTCGTTTGACAGGACTCTTGTATGGGTTGGTTGTTCATACGAGGCCTTTGAAAGGCCGTTAATAGAGAAAGGGTTCGGAAAAATGTAAAAAAAAAAAAAAAAACGCGAAATAATATTTGAACAATCGTTAAAAAGTTAAAAATACAAAATTTGGAAAATAATGAAATCATATTAAACGTCATCATATATGTTCTACTATTGTAATTATTATCAGATTCAAAATTAGGAATGAAATTTATGAAAGGTGGTTAATGAATTCATTAATTACTCTGAAGTAACATGCAAACGTACTTAGTTAGAATTCAGTTAATTTCGTAAAGGGGGAAGGACGATGATTGTCGTTGTAAAACGCGTTCATCTGCATAGTGTTGAGCTTGTTATATATTGCAGTTGGAAGCAGACACAGAGACACGCTCGAAGTTGTCCACGCAGTCTGTGTTGATCCCATCGAGCGTGGTATCCACTTAAATTTACATCTCAAGTCGCAAACTCCTTATCCTAAGCACCAGGCTGCAACTTGATGAAATGAATGGCTGCTGCTTTTGCTTCTGCACTGGTGCTGCTGATGCTAGTGATGGTGGTGGCGGTGGGTGGTGGGTGGTGGAGGTAATGGTGGTAGTGGTGGGTTGGGTTCCACAGTTACTCTTGCTACATAACGCTTTACTATTTCTGAATTCAATCTATATGTATACGTACATGTTTGTCTTTGTGTGTGGCTGCATCTAATATGATATCACCACGTGTCCACGAAGGTATGCGTATTACGATATGGAAGATGGACGATACGAAATAACTGTTATTCAACTATAATGTATAACACTTTGCTTCCTACCTATTACCAGATATAAACTTTGAATACTTTTCACAAATTTTGAAAAAGTTAAGTTTATTTAAAAACGCGTTAGGACAATTTCTTTTTTTTTTTTTTTAGCATTATTGAAGTCTATTTGAGATGGTCGATACAATAATAATAATAATAATAATATAAGAATTTTTAAATTTTTTCGTTACATGGCATGCTTTGACACGAGTATTGGTTTTATATAAATTTGTTCGTGCATACGAATCGTCGAATGATATTACACCTATATGGGTAACGTAACGAAAGGGTTAATAAAAAATATCAAATATAATGTTATAATATTTATTGGTCAATTAGATACAATTCCTATTTTATTATTTAATTTTTAATCGGATTAAAGGAAAAAGGGATTATTGTTTTTGTAAAAATTATGGAATAATGTAAACGCATTCTTTTTTAAAGATCGATACAAACGATAGTCATTAGAGAGAGAAATGTAAATGTTATCAGAGTATTCGCTATTCAAATAAAAATGCGAATATATATTTAAACCGAGAGAAAATTACATTTAAATATAATACAAGAAAGAGAGAGAGAGAGAGAGAGTAATGACAAAATCTATTTACCAAATTGAGGTGAAGGTTGTATTCTTTATCAGCTAATGTTTTTTTTAAATATTTTCAGAGATCACAGAGAACACAAAGAAAGAGAAACGATTAAAGATCCAGATCAATTAAATTTCCGCTTGCAAGATTTATTAAAAAGAAGAAAGTAATAGCGTCGTGTTGTTATCGATATTGATCGTCATTATTTTTAATATCAATAGAATTCTATTCTATAAAGTTTGGATCTCTTAGATAACTACACACAAGTATATACACATGCACATGGATTTTAGGTACACATAATGACGAACATACATACATTCATACATGAGGATGAATAAGGACAATAGAGAATGGAAATTAAAAGAAAAAGAAGAATTTTGAGCTTTTCTACTTTCTCTTCTATTCCTTTCTTTCCTTTATCTTTTGTCATTTCATCGAAACGAATTTTCAGATTCAGTCTAGCGGAATGAGGCGGGACAATGCCGTTTTCCGATAGGATATCTCAATTTATAGCTATTCCGCGAGGACAAAAGCATCCTACCCGAATGATCTCTTCTTTATCATGAATTGTCCTTAAATTTGCCGTTAAGTTAATCCGATTTATCAATACTTTCGATTGATTCGTCGATATTATTTTTTGGAATTTTGTCATTTTGTTTTTTCTTTTTTTTGGGGTGAGGGAGGGGGGGCAAATTTTTAATCCAAATTACGAAATTTTTTAATTACTATCTGATAAATAAAAAAAGCAAAAAAGTTCATATGACATTGTAGTGATACATGTTTATTATTTTAAAATTTTACAGACAAGAAATTGATATATTTTTGCATGTGAATAAACAAAGTATGTAAAATTGAAAAATTTTGTCTTTGTGACATTTGTAAAATATGATAGATATTGTATTCTCCTCTGTATCAAATAATATTAAATTCATGTGACAGATACTTGCGTATGAGTATTATATGTTATTACTTTGACGAATAATTTCTTTATCGTCATCTATATCTCACTCTTTTTCATATTTTCTACCTAGAATAGTATATACATAAGTCCTTGGAAACGTTTGAAAAGATTTACCGTTGAAATTACACATGATGTCTCTGATGTCTTTCACTAAGCATACAATTTCTACAAGTTGATGTGTGAGAGAAGTGCATTTCTATTACCCGTTGAGTTTTAGACACGTCGCATCTCTCGAGTTAGTATTTTATTACTTTCTACGTATTTCATCATATTTACATATATCTTCATACTACTTATTATATACAAATATTACACACGTACTGTAAATATATAGTAAATATTATAGATGAATTCAAATTTAAATTCAACACATCAAATTTGACTACAACGTTTCTTCGTTAATCATTCGATCATATATTTAAAAAAAAAAAGCCTTTTAGATTTTAATTATAAACAAATTCTAATTGAATTTACCATAGGAACAATTTCACGTGTTTCTTTATAACACGATATTTGAAAAATAAATGACAATTTTCATTTGTACGATAGGAGTTGTATGATCATTAACAGTGTTGATACACATTTAGATAAATCTATACTTCATCGTCAGTATAGAATAATTCTATTGGTTTCTAGGATACAATTCACGGTAATTCATTCGCGTGTTATGCAACATAACGAGATACAATCGATAGATATGGATATGAAATGGGTCCATGTACCTATTTGCGACGGTAGCAAGGATTTGGTGGGATCGATAATTCCTTCACCTCTCTCTATCTCTCTTTTACTCATACATATTTACACACATATATAGATTTAGCTTCTCTTTTGCACTTTTGTCACCGTCCTCTCTCTCTCTCTATATATATATATATATATATATATTTCTCTTTTAGTTTCTTTCACTCTCTCTTGCTTTCGTTTCATCATAGGACACATATATAAAATACATACACACATCTTCATGAATCGTCCCCCCCTTTCCTTTCCTCTTGTCAGTGTATCTTCCAGTAATGGCCAGATTATCGGAGCCGAGGCGCCATCCAGTCTAGCCAAATAAAAGTTGGAAGTCGTCTCGTCGACATGAATTACGCTGCCTCTTTTAGGGGAATAAGAGAGAGAGAGGGAGAGATAGAGAGTTGTGTTATAGGGTAGAAAGAGAGGGGTTTGTTGATGATAACGACTGACAATAAGATCACTCTCTTTTTCTCTGTTAAACTTTTATCCTGTAGATTTGTGTAAACTAAGGACAATTCAAAATTGAGGCGTTTCCCTTGTCGAACTTTATTACTCCTTACGGGACATCTAACGTTGAGTATCTTTAAATGTTAAATCGTGGGACAAAAAAAAGACATTGTCCAAGGGTTTCGAAGAAAAAAAAAATACAAGACGACAGAAAGATATACATTTTTTATTGTGTAAGTATTTTAAATGCTAAGTGTTTATTTCTTTTTGAAATTTTATAGAATATTTTTGTCTTTCGAATTCTCTTGGGAATCTTAGGTTTTTCATTTCCTATTTGAAAGTTATGATGTTCGTATATATTTAATAATATTGTAATAAGTTATTTTTTTTGATATAGATTGAAATTAACAAAATACAACAAAACGATACAAAAATCGATGGTATAATGTATCTCACATGAATTTTGTTTTTTATATATATGTATATAATTTTCGTTATATACAAAAAAATAATAGTAATATCTAAAGAAATATGATGAAATGAATTATAAAAAAAAAAAAAAACAAAAAACAGAAAAACAAATTGAGTAAGAAAATTTAATTATCCTCAGATAATTATGATCCCTTTTCAAATAAACGAGCTTTTATTAACGAGCTTCGCTAACTATATCCCATCCACCTCACTCTCCCTTTAAAAAGACATAAGGTGAAGATAAGAAAATAACACCATATATTTCTCTCGCTAAACCACGCACGTAATACTACAAAAATAGTCCTTGTTTTTTCATGGTGTCTAGACCTTACGCTTTGGTTTAAAACGCGTGCGAATCGTAAATTTAGTCGACGAATTTTGCAAGATTGTGGACGAGTCAGACGATACTAACTCTCGTACGAAACGTTTATTTTCTTCCTTGGTTTTGTAAATCTCACTTGAGTTTAAAGTATAAGACGTGTTTTCTACTTCTACTTTTTCTTCTTCTTCTTCTTCTTCTTTTTCTTCTTTACCGGTGTATATATACACTCTTTTTATTCTGTTCTTCTTTTCAAACCTTTTTTTTTTTCCTTCCTTCCTTCCTTTTCTTACCCATTTATCTTGACAATTTTTTCTCAACTTTCCCCATACCTACAAGATATACGTACTCTCAACGGGATTTATTACTCGTAATAAGTTATGTACAATGAGATAGCATACTCGCTTTCAACCCCTCACCCACCCTTTTTCCTCTTCTACCCTCTCACAACTTCTACCTACACCTTCACCCTCATCCTCATCCCCCATACCTCAGGCTTCATAGATTCAATTACGAGCGAGTATTCGCATATGTAATTTGCTTTTATCGGTCCTCGAGAGATGTTAAAAGTGCTTTAGTTCAATTACAACGATTTATTACAAATAGTATCAGAAAAAGAGAGAGAGAGAGAGAGAGAAAATATACGACGTGTTTTATGTGTACTTATTACGTTTAACGATTACAACAGTGTCAGACTAAATACATAAATATTTTTTATTCCTTACTTTTTTATATTTTATTTTATTTTTTTTTTTATATATTAGTATTATGCACAATAACAATTCATTTATTTTATGAGACTCTTGGGAAATTAATGAGAACAAGAGAGAAAGATATATAGATTTATTTTTAATTTTATAACGATTAACTTGGTATATATATATATATGGTTTATAAGATTAGAGAGAAGAAAAATATTTTCTATAATAGTAGAAATGTATTAGAAAGAGAAAGAGAAAGAGAAAGAGAATATAGATACAATGATTTAATAGATCGATCTATCAGTTGGTCATACTGATCCCTTTTGTTACATTCGTGGCTTGAGTAAATCTTACCACAGCTTGGACTTTACAAACTTGTGTTTGTGTTCTTTGTATTATTTGTCTATGTGTAAGTGTATGCGTGTCTATGTGCGCGAAAACTCTCTTATAATCCTAGGCATTTGTCAGGACCTTCCTATTCTAGTTACTTTCATACAACTATTAGAAAATAAAATCTTTTGTTAAAGTTTGATTATAATTCTATTATTATATTGATTTCATAATGATTTAATAATATTTGAAATATTACAGTTATAGATCAGAATAATTTTGATTAAAATTAATAAACGATTACGATTGATCTGCAATATTGTCATTAATTTTAATTGTATATACTTTTTCAATAATAATTGAATTAGTATGATCGTGAAAAATATGATAAAATTCTTAATATATGATTTCGTTAATGTATAAAAACATGGCAAGGAAGTATAATGAAATTTTTTGTTGCAAATGCAGGACTTCTAGTTACCAGTTTAAATGAATAGAAGAAAATACAAGAAGAAAAAGAAAAAGAAAAAGAAGAAGAAGAAAAAGAAAAGTCGTTTGGAAGTTCTGAGAAAAAGTAAGTAAAGAGGTGTCCCTTCAATCCCTCGAGGATTATTGCTTCTTGTCGTCGAGAGTCTGTAAGTGGCCCGTCTATCAACTATGTCAAGATACCTCGATGAAAGATTCGTAGTAATTTTTCTTCCTTAGTCTATCTAGAAAACTAATGCATAACTTTTCTAGACAAGATATAACGTCTGCAACATTTTATCGATTTCGAATTGTATGATGGATCGGATTTCATCAAATAGGAAAGATACATTTTATTGTTGCTAAAATTGCAATAAAATTTTCACCAAATGTACCATTCCCTGGTTGATACTTATGAATTATTATGAGATCAGTGACAAATGGTTAACTTCTTACAACGACTGTTTTATTAGATTAATGTTGAAATATAAGATTTTCTTTTTGCAATCTATTATTTGTACTGGGCCACTGTGGACAATGATTGTGGTTTCGTATTAATTTCCAGATAAGTTTCTTTTTTGTTCAAATCATTCAGATTCTAAAGAAGTTTTCACGTTAAAAATAATCCTACAGGTGAATCAAATGTGTTAGGGATATTATAATTTTATTTGTATATATTTTTAAATTTTTGATAATTAACGAATCGTTTGAAACACCCAATCTTCAATTTTAAATTACGAATAAATTCGAAATGATTTTACGAAAAGATTTGTCAAATATCATAATCGTAATTATAATCGATATCATTTTAGAAAATGAATAGACGAAAGAAGGGGCTGATTAATTTTCGATTATCGAGGAAAGAAAATAAGAGAGGAGTACTATTAGTGCAACGACGTTTGAGGACGAAGTACGGAGTTTGGCAGGAGCGCAAACTCGTTTTCAGCAGAGGACTCGCAGAGGGCGGCGGAGTTTGTTGGAAGAGGTGGAAGAAGCCGCGAGCTAGGGAACTAGAGGGTAGGGGAAATCGTCAGGATTGGCTTTACAGGAACGTGAAACTCAGTAGTACGCTACCACCCACGCACATAGTACGCACGTAGTTCGTTCCACGTGTTTATCTTCCTACGAAAGATTTCGAACATTCATAGGTGCATCATCGAATTGTTTCCGATAACCGGTGACTTTTTGTGCATTCGACAGTGTCAAGGACACATCGGGAAATTCATTGATTACAAAATCATAGAATTTAAATGATTACACTTGAACAAATATATCTGATCCACACAATCAAGAAGAAGAGGGAATAGGAAAAAGCTGATCTTATGTGAAATATTCAAAGTAAGATTATTAATTAAATATATATAGGTCAGATTATTATTTTTTTTCTTTTTAATAATTATAATAATAGACAAGGTGTTAAAAATTTGTATTCTCGTATTTGAAGAATTATTCGCATTTATTTATATATTAATAGTGTTACAAAAAAATAAAAACCAAATTATTTACCAATATTTATTTAGATTTTGATGCATTGATATTAAAAATTTGTTAAAGTTTAATTAATTCGAATTGTCATGTGAAAACGAATTCATTGATGTGTAACCCCAAGAAAACGGTGATGTAACAAAAAGAAAGATAAGAGATTTCGATTGGTCAATCCCTTTAAGTTAATTATTTTTTTTCTTTTGATAAAAAATCGAGAGAAGTTGCGAAAATAGCTTTCCTTTTCTTTCTTTTTCTTGTTCGTAAATGAATAGGGGAAAAGGGTATCTTAGGATAAACTGAGGGCGGCATGTATCTTAAATCGTTTGGAGATGGTGCGTCTCGATAGGATCAGACGATAAAGGAGATGAATCGGGCTACTGATAAATCCCGATTAGAATACGAAGAATCTCTTTGTCATGCCGAAGTTTAAGATGAAGTTATCTGCGATGGATTGTCGTCAACGTGGAAGAACAACAATTTCGATCAGCAGCTACTAAGTAACTGAACAAACCTTTATCGATCCTTAGATCTTTCGAGGACATCGTGGGAACGAACGCTGTTACGTGTTGCTATTATCGATCGTGAGTATATTCAATAAATTGTATATTATTTTATTTATTTATTTATTTGTATACATTTGTTTGCGTATATTTCGATCGATTGATATTATTGTAAAGAAATTGTATTTTTGAATACGCACAAATGAAATATTTTTTACTTATACCAATACATTCTGTTTATTAATTGTTTTATTAATGAGTAATAATAATTATGGGGGTATAATAATATGTATCTATATAAATTATATTGTTATTAATTCGATTGTTCTTAAATTACGTATACGTTATTTTGAATATAATAATAAATTACTATTACCGTGTTTAAACTTGTATAGTTTCAAGTTTGATAGCAATCGATTAGTTGAAACAATTTGAACCTTTGTATGTGTTACATAAGATTTACGAAATGAAATCATATCGAATTCGTATATTTCAACAGTTATTAAATTAGTATAAACACTCGAAGTATTATTTATGGATAGACGTATGCATAATTTTGATCGTACGATTTTATAACACGATTATTTATTTTATATTTTACTTTTTTTTTTTCTTTCTATTTTTATTCTTATTTTTTTATTTTTATTCTACTCCTTTCTTTTTTCTTCTTCTTTTTTTTTTTTTTTTTTTTTACTGCGAATATTATCACGTAATAAAATGAGCGGAAAATAAAAGCACCGACGACGACGTCGAAATGATATTTTCTATTTATCTCTTTCTCTTTCGTATCAAATCGATTTTCACTTATTTATAATGCTATTAATGCTATTTATTAAATATGCTAAAGTAGGAGAGATTTATTAAATTATTTGACCGATTTAATACATTCGAGAAAATCAGAGAATAGAATTGAAATAAATTGAAAATATCCAGAACAAAATAGACAATCAGAAAAAGAAAAAGAAGAAGAAGAAGAAGAAGAAGAAGTAGAAGAACACAAGATGGAAGAGACAAGTAAAGTTTGTTGAAAACTTTTAATATATAAACGTAAAAAAAAAAAAAAAATTGAAATGAAATAAACAGAGCGATATAGAAAAAGTTGATTTTTTTTTTATTTTTGTTTTGTTTTGTTTAAAGAATAGCAAAGTGTATATTAACGGTAACGAGAATATAAAAGAGAAAATGTTAATCTGGATGAGAACACATTTTCCTTTCGAGTTAATGTTACTTCGGTTAAATGGTAAATGAACTTTCTAGAGAGAGAAAGATAGAAAGAGAGAGAGAGAGAGGGGGAAAAAGGTTCTTTGCATTTTACTTGCTTTTACAGACTACAGACTATGTCGATCGCATTCCCAAGTATGCTTGCAATTTCGATGCGTTTGTGGTTGTTCGGTATCCAGGAATATTATTGCGAAGGGTTCCTACGGGATCTACGTCTAAGAATTTCTAAGAGGAAAGTGAAGGAAACGAAAGAAAACGACAAAAAGTACAATCATAAGAGAGAGAGAGAGAGAGAGAGAGAGAGAAAGTGAAAAGGGGGATAAGGGTTGAGTTTCTTTCTCACACGTTGAGGAAAACAGTTGTTGGGTGAATAGAACGAGGAGGAATGTCAGGAACAGAATTCAATCGCTGCTAGAAAGAGAAAGAGAGAGAGAGAGAGAGAGAGAGAGAGAGAGAGAGAGAGTTGACGGGACAAATTTGCAAAAATGACGAGCCGATTTTCTCGACTCTTTTCTTTTTCCTTTTTATTATTATTATTTTTTCCCCTCAAACATTCTTTTCCGATGTTCACCCTACGGGAATGAACTAGAAGAGAGAAAGAAACTTCAACCGATAACGGTAGATGATAAAAAGGAAGCTGTGCTTGCTTTTTGGATATGCTTGTTTGTATAAGGGAGAGAGAGAGAGAGAGATAGATAGAAGGATAAAAGGACATTCTATATTTTTGAAAAAGAAGAAGAAGAAGAAGAAGCTGAAGAGAGGGGAAGTTTAGTAGAAGAAAATATATATAAACGATGTAATAAAAATTCCATACAGCTAGGCTTTTCTTCCTTCTTGACTCGTTTTGAAAGCCATATCGATGATATGGCAGATTTTTCGATTTCGCGATAATCATAAAAAAAAATAAAAAAAAAAAAAAAGAAAATGAAAAAAGAATAAAATAAAGAAAAGAAAATATTGTAAAGGAAGAAAAATGAGTGTTCGTTCATTGTGATATTTCACTAAATATAATATAAATATAATATTCAAATAATATTCAAAAATAATATTCATACAATATTTAAAAATAATATTCCTACAATATTAAAAATTCAATATTTATACAATATTCAAAAATAATATAAATATAATTTAAATATAATATAAATATAATATAATATAATAAATATTTTATATATTATAATATAATAAAAAGTAATATTTACATTCCAAAAATATCAGCTAAAAGAGAATTTTTTTTTTGTAGTAAGGTAAAATAATTTTTAGGACACTTCTTATACATGTATTATACACGTATATACAGGTATATACAGGAGATATTTTTTCATTAGAGATAAAAAGGAACAGGTCGAATATACAAAGACGAACGATTTTCTATGGGTAGCGAAATAGCGATTGGTTTATGAAAAATGTGTAAGGGGGAGGATGTATGAAATCTTGCAAAGTTGGAGGATCATTGTGGCCTTTCTTTTTTTCTTTACAACCTTCTCAATATTATAACATACATGTATACATGTCTCTCTGTGTATTTATAGAAAATGTCGTGTTCGATAAATTTTTGTCGTTGAAGATGCGGTCACATCGTTTAAACCAAAACACTGGCACTGCACGTCTGTGTTATCAAATTCCGTGTATCTATTTTCTCTCTTGAGTGAACTTTTATGATGTGAAAGAAAAAGAGAGAGAAGATAAATAAAAAACAAATCAAGAAGAAGAAGAAGAAGAAGAAGAAGAAGAAGAAAAGTAGAACATTAGCTTATCTTTTACCTATCAGGAATTTTTTTTACAACGACCTTGACGTTTGACTTTGTTTATATCTGTTTCCCCTATATTTATGTAAATACATTTAAATATGTTTACTTTAATTAATTTGTATTTTATAACTATATTTTTGTTTGYTTGTTACGATCATTTCTTTTTATTCTTTCACTTTTTTCTTGACTTGTAAGTTTTTTTATTTTTTTATTTTTGGTTACTTTTTTAACGGATCACGTTTAGTAGATTTTATTTTATTCGCATTTGGTATTCAACACAATGACGTAGTATTATTCTTTTCTTTTTCTTGTTCTTTCTTGTGTTTTCTTTCTTTTTCTTGTTCATTTTATTTTAAAATAAAATGCAAGATCGAAGAACTAGACTCGGTCTCGTCCTGCTTTTAGAAAATCAATGTTGTCAGAGTACGTGGACCGTGGGAGTTTGTCGATAGACCGTCGGTTTCGGATGAAACAATATTAGACTAAAATGACATATATATATATATATATTTTTTTGTGTATATGTTTAATTATGTTTACGTGATTTATTCGTTTAATTATCAATTTGTATCTTTACGAAAGAATCAGTATTTCTTTAATTTATGTGTTCATCAAACCTAGTCAACTAGTTCAATAGTTTCGAATAACTCGATCAAAGTTTTTTTCATATCAATTGTACAGATTAAGTCCAATTATTATTGTTAAATGAAAACAATGTACGTCACATATTTTATCGATCTTTTGAAAAAAAGTATAAATCTCTTTTCAAAATTTTATTTTTTATAATAAATCAAAATAAAACAACATACAAATGGATTTCATCAATATCAACATGCAAACATAAATGGTTTACAAGAAATTTGTTTTGGTCGATAAAAATAAATTAATTATTTAAATAATATAATAATTGCAAAAGTGCAAAATGCGTACTATAACATTAAAAACGATTTATCTGAATTAAATAAAAATACTAAGAGTTGGTTAGAGTGATTCAGATTTGTTTTCTGTTAAGGGATCTTTTCTGAAGTTTATCCGAGTTGAAATAGAAAGGTTTGTCGTGTCGAAGGGCATTCGTTACATACACGTCAAAAGTATATCCACACATGACGGATGGCAAAACGTTCAATCGTATATAAAGAAGAAACAAACATTGATTTATGGCTTGAAAATTCTTCCTTGATTTATAGCCTCGTACCAGTAACATCAGCATCAACATCAGCAACCTCAACTGTAAACTACAACTGCAACTGCAATGACATGCTGCATATCCACCATGTAACTTTACATTTTATAATATATATATATATATATATAAAAATAACACTACACAACTTTTCTATTCGTTATTCTTTTTCTGATAACGCGTCAATCATCAAATGTCATTTGCATTCATATTCGATTTCAATTCGATATTCGGGGACCTTTGCCAGCCATATAAATTTCTCATCAATTTTTCTTCCCTAAATTTCCATAAATTCGTTTTATTTTTATTTGTATTTTCTTGTTCTCCTTCTCTCTCTCTCTCTCTCTCTCACTCTCATATATACCATATAAATATATAAACAATTTTGTATTTATCCCTATACGTTACAATTTATTTAGAGATTACCAAGATATATTTTTGATATATTACGAATAGGATAATGATTTTTTTTTTTCTATACTCTCTACCTTCCATTCATTTTGATAGGTTGCAATTTCATATAAAGAATTTTGTTCATAGGATTTATTTTTCATATACACGAGTAAAGTTTTATTTATATTTATATTTATATTTATGTTTATCTTTATTTCATATCCGATGTATGTTAAAAATTCGTTTAGGGATTTCTATCTATATATATATATATATTGGATTTAAATAAAGTAAGATTTACTTTATACTTTATTAGATTATTTCATTTGTACGTGTTGTGTAGAATGTTGTATAGAAATAGTAAGAATATATTTTTGATGTACATAAGTAGGTCATCAATTGATATGTCATGGATAGTATTGTATTGATAACGGTATAGTCTACTGAGAAGATTTCATGATGTTTCTTGTTAGCGAAGAGGAAACGTAAGGAATCTAATACTAATCATTTGTATTTTTCACTTGAATGCTTTTGTGAAAAATCGAACCTAACGCGATACGTATTTTTCTATTTCCGTTTTTGTTTTCTCTCTCTTTTTTTTTATATCATATCTTTCCTCCTATTTTTTTTTTTTTATGACATATGATTAATTTATATGAATTTTTTTTTTTATCAGAAAGTCAATAAACTTTCGTTCGAATTTGTTATGATTTTTATCATGAAAATTGTCAGGATATAAACCATGATACAAATTTGTTTATTTTATTTATTGATTTATTTATTTTATTTTATGAAAAAGTCAACAGACTTTTAGTATCATCGTACTTCGTTATGATTATTATCATCATCATCATCATCATCATCGTCGTAAT
This sequence comes from Polistes dominula, assembly GCF_001465965.1. Next base: position 1,058,306 of record NW_015148983.1, read on the forward strand.
TCAAATTTATGAAAATCAAAATAAAAGAATGCGACCTACATTTATGTATTTCAATCGTTTATGCCTGCGAACATTTTTTTTTTATTTCTAATTTGATAAAGTTACACTTGGACAGGTTGCATGTAATCTTTTTATCGTATAGCGATGGAACATTCAATGACCATTTGTGAGGATCAATTTGAGAGAAAGGGAGTATCCAGAACCATTAGCCGTGTTTTACGTGTTCGACGATTTAATATAGTCGCCCTATTGCGATCGATAAAGGTCATAGTTATTAAAATTCTTTTTTTGCTCTATTCCTCTCTCTCTTTCTCTCTGTCTCTCTGCCTCTCTCTCTCTCTGTCTCTCTCTCTTCTTCTTTTTCTTATTTTCGATTAAAGTCTAGATTTGTTTCACGTGATATACAAAAAAACAAAAATCAAAGATAAAACTTGTATTATCGAAAGACGATTGAAAAAAAAAAAAAAAAATAAAAAAAATAAAAAAAAACAAACGTGCTAGACACGTGTCAATACGTCTTGTATTTATTTTGCATTAAATGTTAACATTATGGAAAGATCAATAAAAAATAAAAAACACAACGATTATATTTATTTTATTGGAACAATATTTGTTATATTTGTTAAATAACGTTTTAAAAGGGGGCATTTTAAACATTTTTTTGGCTTTTTTTAACATATTATCTTTAGAAAAAATACATTTTCTACGGTGTTAAATTGAAAATAGAAAGAAAATGGAACAAAAAAAAAGGAAAAATTGTCAAAAGAATCGTAGAAAATGGACGTTTTTTTTTTTACGTCGTTGGGCTATCTCGACGGGTTATCGATTTCGTTGAAGTTCCTTTTATGAATCTTTCTTTTTTTTGTTCTTTCATCCTCTCTTTCAATGGTCCTTTAGTTTACTTTATTTTATTTTATTTTATATTTCCAAAATAATATCATCCTATTTTTTCAGAATAAATTTATTTATTTATTTTTTTTGTTTTGTTTAATAGAACGAATTCTATTTAATTGTAAGATAAAATTAGTGTATAATAATTGGAAGTATTATTAATCATTTACAATTGTTTCCTATGATAAATGAGAGAAAGGTACATTTGGAATACTAATTTTGTGAATAATTAGTCCAATTAGAATAATTTGAACAGTTTCTATTGCAAAATTTGTAAGTAGTCTTGAGAGGTATATTATTAGCATTTTATATATATACATATATATTAATAATACTACTACTACTATTATTATTATTAAAGTTTAATCGAATTTACTATATAGGATTTAATCGCATTTACGTTTGGCTATTTCGAATGTGCTTTAATGTATTTTCTAATAATTATTTATGCGAGTATTTTGATTGGATTTTACAAAGAACTATAATAATAAAATAATTAATAAAATATATTAATTAATTAATTAATTAATTAATTAATTAATTAATTAATTAATATTAGTCATATTAATCATTTATGTATATACAGTAATCATTTAGAATTATTAAAGATAGAACATGATTTATCTTATTCACATAATTTTATTCAAAATTTATTATTAAATAATACATGGTGTCTTTTATGCAACATATCGTAGAAAATAATTAACATTTATATGAATCTTTTTATATATTTTTATTTTCATTAAATAATTTATATTAATTAATAAGAAATAATTTACGAACGTACAACACGTTCATGTTAGAGATTTATTTTAATTGCGATTAAGAATGACAACACAAAAAATGTAATAATTTTTAATTAGATTTGTTGTTGTTGTTGTTGTTGTTATTGAATTACGTGTGTTAGTTTTAAGAAGAACAAAATAATATAAATTAGAACTAAAAGAGGAGATTTGTTAAAAGTAAATGGATTAAAAAGCCGCCTCGTAATAAAAGTAGTTGTTGGGAAAGATTTGATTCATTAAATAGAGTACATATACCTTAGTCCAGGGAGAATTGTTTTGACGGTTGTAAGTTAAAAAAAGGGAAAACATTTCGTCGGGTCTCTTTGGTTCGGAAAATAAAGAAACGAATACAAAGGAGGAAGCAAGAAAAAGGAATAAAGAAACGTTGATGTAAGGTATGATGAAGGGAGGAAAAGTAACGAAAAAGAAAAAAACAAAACAAACAAACTTAGAGAAAGAGAAGAGAAGAATGAAAAAAGGGGCGTTCGGGGTGGAAGATAAAAAAGGGAAGGAAAAATTATTATAAGGGAAACTAACTTTGATAAAGAAAACAAAAATATCATATAATATAATAAAATAATATATATTAAAAAAATATCAAAAGAAGAGTGAGAAAAATTTATTGCAGATCTCGAATAAAAATTTAAGATTTGAGGTACTACGAGATTGTTAAAATATGTATGTATGTGCATTCT
>NW_015148983.1:1061741-1076953 GCF_001465965.1 Polistes dominula
ACGATGAATACTCGTGGCGGTGATTTGAGTCCAACTCGACAACCGAGGTAAAAAATATCAACAAATTGATGTTTCATTTAATAATTATTTCATTTTGATGTTCGTGAATTGATAAGAACAAATCTAACTGATTAATTTTTGAAACAAAAATACGAATGAATATCGTAAAATTATAATAATAATCAAATCGTCAGATTATATTAATTCGAAAGTTAACTTTTAAAGGAAAGATGCATTTATTAAAAAAAAAAAAAAAAATAATAATAATAATATTTGTGGAATTTTAATCATTTCTAGATTTCAATTAAGTTTTCTATAAAATGTATAAAAACAAGAATATTTCATTTCTAAGTAATTTCATTTTTTTATTTTTTTTTATTTATTTTTTTATTTTTTTTCATAGAAATGATGAATTTATCTTGACTATGTTTATTTCAATCTAAGAGAGGATTATTATTTTATTACTGACCATTTTATTTCTTCTTTACGAAATATATAGTATCAAATTGATTATATTATATTTATTACGATCATCGTTATAACGATTGTTACAGTTTACAAATTTATTTTATACAACACCAACCTTTTAGATGCACCTGAGTCAGATATTATTTTATCCATTAATCGTTTTAAGTTTGAAAGATTTAAAATAAATGTTTAAAATTATTAAAAACAATTTAAAGCAAGGTAGACATTTTGAAATTTGTAAATACATCCAAGATTTTGATATAAATTGAGAAATATTTTTGAAAAATTGATTTTACAAATATARTATACCATTTAAAAAGGATACTGAAAAGTCTTTCAAAGGATATTAAACCTTTTTATTTAATATTTCAAGTAATATACATTTAAATCGATCCTTTATCAGTCATGAGATAGAATAGCGAATGAATTTCGATTAGCTTGCAAGGAAGCATTCATGGGCTTCTAAGAGTTGAAGTTTGTCGGTTGGTAAACAGTCTTCAAATTAAGATGCAACGAATAGAGAAAGGGTGAGCAAGAACGAGAGAAGATGCTGATGCATATGAAATGGATATTCAGAATACGTAGACTTTCATCCGAGAAATTTTACGTATCCCTTTATGAATGCACTGGTGTGTGTTCATATTTAATCTAAGCTTATACGTTCATTCATCAATGTCTACTAATATTTCTTGCTCTTATTTTCTTTTCTTTATATTCTTAAAATAGATATAAATCGCACATCTTCTTTATCTAATTATCTTTTTGTCACATATCAATTAATTATTAATTGCAAACAACAAATGTTCAATTAATTGTCAATTATTTTAATTATTTTTATATAATTTACGATAGGTTTTATGATAGAACATAATTTTCTTATTTTTGTTGTTGTTGTTGTTGTTGATTGAATAAACATAAATATCTGATTATCGAATTATCAATTATTTCTCAATTTACTTTACCCTTTCGATTTCTAATATTGCAAACTCGAAAATGTCGATAGCAGTAATAGTTCGTTGAGTGCTTCTGTCTGCTTCTAACACTTATGCCGAAGCTTCAGCAAATCCTGTAACTTTGGTCGACGTTAATAAGAACTCTTTAGCTTTTGCAGATTTTACATGAGCATTACGTTATAAGTCTTAAGATAATAACGAAAGTGAAATTAAATTAATAATAACAATTACCCAAGGGGATTAAGATTTACGATTTTAAAGAGGATATCTGTGCAAAAGAAAAAAATGTATACATAATTAATTGAATGTAACGATAAAAGAAAAATAATCATAAATTATAATCTCTTTTACTACACGTGCTAATAATTTATTTATCTAACAGCATGTTAATGAAAATTGAAAATGATGGATCATCGGTAAAAAGCAATTTTTTTCTTTTTTTTTTATTGCAGACAAAGTAGAATTCATAGCGTCGGATTACCACCACGTGCATCACTACTTCCAGAACCACCACCTACCAACGAAAATAATATGCCACCACCTATTCCACGTCGTCATTCGGCGGCACCTACGGTAATTATCTTTTACTTTATAAATATCTGAATTACAAGTACATACACACACATACACACACACACGTGCCATCATATAAAAAAAAGAAAAATAATGTTTTAATCAATTTGTTGGTTTTTTTTATTTAACAGAAACTATTTTGGATGTGTGTATAATTATTCGATTAGTTCGTCATCACACATAAATACACACATATATATACAAGTCACAACACGACACACGTGCAATCTGGAAATATATCTACAAGCACCCATACAGTTATAACATTCTTCAAAATACTACACAGCAAGTATATACGATGTTAACTTTCATTTATTTGAACACGTTCCTTGCCACGTTGAAATTCATTTATACATCAAATGAATAATAATATGTTACATGAATTATGAATGAAAGTATTACATGAAACTATGAATGAAAAATATTTAAAATAAATATATGTTTATAATTATATTTTCTTACATATTCACTGTTGCATTACAATGAGTTTAGTTATGTTATTTTTAAATAATTTTCTAATATATATTTTTTTTTTTTATTGCTAATTAAATATATTTACAAACACCAAGGAATAAATTAAAAGTAATCAAAGAAAATGTGTGGACGTGTTGAATTTAGGTAGCACCACCTCCAATACCAATACGTCCACCAGCAATACCAAAAAGATCGAAAAACGAGAAACCAATACCAATTGAAAAATCAAAAAATAACAGATGCGAAGGTGGTACGTCGAACTGTAAAGGAAAAAAAAAAGATTCAAATACGTCATCGTCATTATCATCACCACCACAAGTTGCTTGTCATTTTACGAATTCTTCTTGGAATGGACAGACGGTCCTGATCGATAAGAAATTGATAGACCTTGGACCATTTAGAGCTCATAATAATCATCATCACCAACCATCCCAGGATTTCTCTTTGGCTTTTGAATCGAAGGACATGGCCAGCGCCAATGAGAATAGTAACTTCATAGCTAACTTTCCTAAAGTTAATTTCTCGGATGAGGAAAAGCTTGAGAAACGACAATCAAACCTCGATGAACTTCGAAAGGCTTCACGTGATCTTGAGAAGAACCTTCACGAAAGGACTATCAAGAACAACGAAACTAATTTCAATGATATTTTAAATGAAAGAGAAGATGATAGACAGCAACAAAATCTTCAAAATCAAAATATCAGGTAAATGGACAATTATTTTATTTGATCAATTTTTGGAAATTTTTTTTTTTTGTTAAATTTACTCACCCAATCATTTCATAATTTTTTTCGGTGTAAATAACAAATATTCACATTTTTATTATTTTATAGAACAATAAATATACTTTTTTTTTTATTTTTTTTATTTTTTGGAGCAATGATTTTCAATTCGTTTTTTTTTTAAATTATGTCTTTCAAATAATCATCATTTTGTTCTTTCTAAAGTTTACTGCTCCATCACTTGTCGTAATAATCTTGACAGCCTATCTTTTATACGTGAGGGGATGACTTCTTTTTTTTTCCCCCTTTAAGAAAATAATTAGAAAAATTTCGCAAATTAGTTTTTAATCAAATTCGTTTTGAATTGTCGAGTTGTTCGAGTTGAAAGTAGATTACAGTTTGAAGATTATTTTCAAACAAAAAATTAGACCATCCCGTATCTATTTATAGTTCTTTAAAGAAATGTTTAAAGTGTATAGTAGTAGTAATCTATCTTAACAATGTTTGAGTCTACTTGATTCGATGGCAATAAGCTTTTCGTTAGAAGATACTTCATTCGAATTAAATTTGAATCATCTAGAATTCTGGACGGTTGCACGTGTAAGAGGTTCGTCAAACCGACCGTAAATTTCCTGCTACATCTTGATAAAGTATTTGATTACCTTACCCATACGAGTGGTAGGTACTCTCAACATTAAGAATTTTAATCAGCATTTAACCTATTTAATCGATTTATATCGTTTGCAGTGGTTCATTCAATTTCTTACAATTATTTTATGAAAAATACATGATGAAAATGAAATCTTGCAATTGAATTGAAAATGATTGAATATTTTTGGCTCGCTCAGACAACAGCCAGGAGAAGGAGGAGGAGGAGGAGGAGGAGGAGGAAAGTTTCGTAAAGAAGAGAAAAGCATCGAGGGAAGAAGTGTCGAGGAGGAAACACTGGAGGGAATATCTGAAGAAGAAATGTCTGAGTCTACTCGAGACACTTTTCAGGAGGAACGAAAGTTCGTCGGACTGGTTAGATTGTATCGAGAAGAAGAGAAAAGATCGAAGTTTGAGGAACTTCAAGCAGTTTCGAAAAATCTCGAACGACGTCTACAGAGTAAGAACGAGGAGGATGATCAACGTCGTTACAAAGACATGGAAAGACGTTTGAATAAAGATAGATCAATATCTAGGTAAACTTTTTATTATTCTATTCGCGTATATATTATAATCAAGATATTTTCAAATTTTCTATATTCCAAAATATTTCTATTATTGAGAGAGAGACATTTATTAAAATGTTAAATAAATCTTTTTGTAATTCTTTTTTTTTTTTTTATTTAATCAAATGATCAAACAGATACGAAGATCCTTCGAGATTACCGCAAGAATTGGAAAGAAGATTGTTGTCCGATCAAAGATCCGTCATAGATCAATCAACGCGTGCCAAATATGACAATGATATGGAAAAAGCTAGAAATATGTTACAACATAATACGAGAAAGGAAAGATCAAGTGGTATTGAAAAATTAGAAAAATTACCTAAAGCTACGCAAACTAATTTACCACCACCGCTTAGTGCGATTTGTCAAAGTTATGTGCCAAAACCAATCAACGTTAGACAAGATAGCAATGTTTCATCAGATAGTTTTAGTCAAACAAGTTCACCGAGTTACACAAACAAAACTATGGAAGCACCTTTGCTACCACATAAATATGGGAAATTGCCAGGTAATTAAGATCTTATTTAAATGTAATCGTAAAAGTTCTTCTTTTTTCTTTTTGTCCTTTTTTTTGATTATAATTTGCAATGTACAATCGTCATATTATTATTATTTATAGACAGAGCTTTGGTTCACGAACCTGACAATTCATCGGGTAGGCCAATAACTAAATCAACTAGCACACCTGCGAGCTTACAAACTATCGTTAGAACTCATGGTAGCAACAGCACGTCTTTGCATCATAAGGTAAGTTGTAGACAATTTTAACTTTACATTTATTATTAAATATACAGCCAACGAATGCATTAAGAAAAAATAATTAATTATTACGAATTTTAAAATGAAATGTTGTTCAATTAAATGTTGTTTTCTTTTTCTTTGTCTTTTTCAAAAAAAAACAAAACAAATGTCTATAGCATTTAACAAGCTTTCTCTCTCTCTGTACAATTCAGACAATAAAAACTTGACATTGCGATTCACGTGAACACTCTGTTGGCTTGGTTAATGTTCGTGGTTAAATACTCGACACTATTGTGAGGCATTTAACATTTTCACGAGCAGAAGCTTGAAGTATTTGAACGATAAACTGTGAATCATTGGTCAGGAAAATGGGGTTGAGTTGTGAAGTGTTAAAACGATGTCCATCTCGTAAATGTGACCATAATCGTTGTTAACGGTAGTTTAATGTTCGAACTATAGTCTCGAGTATACCACATGATTTATATTATTATACTTAATATGATTGAAATTTATCACACGTGTTCTCTTTCTCTCTCTCTCTCTCTATATATATATATATGTATGTATGTTTTTGTTCTTATTTTTTTTTTTAGATAATCAAGGACATGGCTAATCGTCATTACGTAACGAGAGGAAGATTCAGATACGTGCAATTATTGGCCAACGTTGTTGCACTTTTAGCCATTGTTGCTGGATTTAATGCATATTATAAAAGTAAGATTTAAATTGTACTTAAAAAATAATAACATTTCTTTTTCTTTTTTATACATTTTCTTTATTAGAAATAATACACGTTCACATTGAGATATTTAATAAGATCGTTTTACTAATTATCTAGTAATTACTAAATATACAATTTCAAGTTTTACATGACCTAAATTTCGACTAAATTGTTCAATGGATCAACATCAGAGTTTTTCTTTTTTTTTTTTTTTACGTAGATTCAACGAAGTAATGAAGTTTTTAGTCAATATAGTCAATCATTAAAGTATATTAGTCAATTTTGCTGATGTTTTCAAGGCTTTTGGTTTCATTATGAGATTTTTGAAAGCAATTTCAAGGATTAGTCGAATCGATCGTGCAATTTCGATGTAGAACGTATGATCTGCTTTGTGGTACTAAAAGATCAATAATACTCTCTCTCTCTCTCTCTCTCTCTCTTTGTTTCACCTCCATCTCTTACGTGACTATTTCAAATAGGAGTATTATGTTTACAGTAAACACAAGATTGCATACGGTGTTTGTTTATACAAGAAAATATTCTCTGTTATTCTTATGTCACGATTTAAGTTTCTAATAAAAGACTATAATATACTGTAAAGCATTTTCATATACATGATTATACAAAAATGATTGATCATGATGATGAATTTTTGTATTGGTATAATGTTCCAGGATCATTTTAAAAATGTCAATTGTTTTTTTGTTTATTTCATTCGATAAAATTACATGTTTTTAAAAATTGTTGACTTATACTAAGATGATTTAATATTCGTTTTCTTTTTTTGGGAAATTTTACAGCGTATCCTGAAATTGCCATAAGATTCGAGAACAGAACGATGTATACGAGTATAATTACAGTGACTGAACCTATGCGTATAATGATACAGGAAGAAGAAGAAGAGAAGAATCCTGCACCTGGTATCTGTTTGCCAGTGATAGTCAGCTTTTGTCAATATCACAAGGTAATTAAGAATCCGCTAGTGTTTTGTCTACAGTATGAACTAGGTTTCATTAGACAGACTTAAATAAATATTTACCTTCTTTATATTGTTCTATTATAATGAAACTTTTTATTGAGATAATCATTTCAATTATTTAATCTTCAGATATTATTTTAGACCACGTTCAATTTTTTTTTTTTAAATTATTTTACAAATTTTCAACCAATGACAATTGCACGAATAACAGAAAATAAATAAGTTGTGTTACGTTAGAAGAATATCGGTGATTCCCAGAGGTATATATAGTTTTTTTTTTTTAAATTACTATATAAAATCTAGTTTATTATTATAATTGTAACATGTGTTCCTTAACATTAAATTCTATTATAATAATTATAATTAATTATTATAATTAATTAATAAAATAATAATTATATTATAATAACTATTCAATTTAATTCTAGCAAGTTTTGTTTTACAGAACAATAATTAAATCATATATTTAGGTAATCCAATGAAAATAGTTCACTCTGTATAATGAAAGATAGTTATTCTGGTACGACGTGTATTCGCATAATCAAAATTTCCAGTAAGAAGAGAGAGAGAGAGATATGTATAAGATGTTTCAACACTAATTCCTCGAATGATTTCACTATTGTGAATGAAAATTAATTGACATTTGTCAAATGATCGAGGAGGGGGGGGGGCGGCAAAAGTGGTCTATTAACATACCTTCTATTTCTTTTTGATTATTATTATCAATATGAAATTATTCTTTTGTTTTGTTTAGTCTTCTCTCTTCGAATGATTACGTCAAACCTTTTGTTTTGTTTTTATTTTAACTCTGAATAAAATCATCATTAAATGAATTAATTAAGACGAGGAGAAACATCGTGAGTAATTAGAAGTTAATCTAAACGTAATTGAAAAGTATCCCTTTTCTCTCTAACGTAATTTAAAGTGGCAGTGTGTCGGTGTGTTCTAAATGGAACCCGTAGTCATCCTCTTTAATCGATCGCGGCTGGTACAAGCAACGTCTTCCGACGGAATTCATTCGCGAGATTCCAGGGTTTCACTATGTGGCAAAGATATTACATACACACACACACACAAACATATGAAATTAATTAGTCCATTAGAAAAATATGCTTTAAGAATATTTCTACATAAAAATTAAGTCGATAAACGTTAATTATTATAAAATCCGAAATTTATTTCAATTATCAATTTTATTATTTTGATCAGTTCCTTTTTTTAAAGATTTATCTACTATATGAGCGATATCCTTTTGAAGATTTTTTTACAATGATTGTTTGAATATGCTTTTGTGTGTGTGTGTGTGTGTGGATGATAATTTCACATTTTCCACATTCGAATAAATTGTTGACCCTTTCAACATTTTCTATGTTCATTCGAATTCTCTCTTTCTCTCTCTCTCTCTCATTTGATTTTTACTAAATTTTTCTTAAAATATATATTCAGACATATGTGTGCGTGTTCACGACGTCTTCGACGATAATTTAACATTTCCGTCGTTGGAATAAATTGTTCGTGTCGTTTTTGCATCTACCTTCTATTACTTTATTTTTTTTTTTCTTCTAATTCCTTCCTTTTTTTTTTTTTAAGTCGACCCTTTTTCAAGTGTCACCTTTCGCTTAATTCTCTCTCTCTCTCTCTCTCTCGGTCTTTCACGAAAAGCTTTCCTATTAAAAATTCATAAAACGACTCTCGCGTCATCCCTGTGCTACGTGAACGGGCAACTCGGCCGAATAATCGGCGAACTTTGCGAAAAAAAAAGAAAAAAAGAAAAAAAGAAAAAAGAATCGACTGCTTTTAGAAACGGGATTTTTACATACATTCCCGTAAATCCTACCACCATCCATAAGTGTCATTTCCCATCTCCCTTCCCTCCTCATTCGATTTATTTTTGTTAATATTATATTTTTACTAATTTTTACTTTAGGGGTTTTTTTTTTTTATTATTCTGTTTTCCCTCTTTTCTTTTTTCTTTGTATTTTTTTTTCTTTGTTAAATATTTTTTTATTTCACCGACCGACCAACGAACGTTTCACGATCATAGAACAATTATTTGCCCTTTGTAAACTTTGTTCGTTGGTAAATTACAAAACTTTGTCTTTTTCTCTTTCTCTTTCAGTGTTTCTCTATCTTTGTTATATAGAATCGTTCGTATATAAATTCGTTTTACAGATCCCTTACAACTTTACGGTCTTCCCAAATTACATGGGTAACTTTGGTCAACGAGACGCCCAACAGGAATTGCAATTATATAACGCAGTGGTAGACGTTAGGTGTTACGAATTGGCAGCCCTATTTCTCTGCAGCATCTTTGTACCCAAATGTGGACCCCGTGGTCAGGTTGTTCGACCCTGTCGCAGTCTATGCAATGGTAAATTGATTTACGTACTATTTTCTAATATTATTTGTCTTTAAAATGAATTTTTCTTTTTTTTTTTTTTTTTATTATTTTCAATGTAATTATAAAATTTAACGATTATGAATGATAAAATATATAAACACGTTGAGTGTCATGTCAGTCATAAGTGACTGACACCGGAACTTTAAGTTTAGGCCATGTCAAGCACCTGTGCCTGACGTTCACTTTTCATTTTGTCCCACGTGGCCTGACGAAGATTTCCATAAGAATTCATGTGGCGTTCAACGCATTAATTGCAATGATTCCTTTCGCGAATTGTGTAATACAATTGTTTAAACTTTTATTTAAAATTGTGATATTGGATTTTTTAGAAATCAATTTTTTGTTTTTTTATTTTTTTATTATTTTACAGAAACCAAAAGACGATGTGGATTCTTTTTCGAGGTATTCGACTTGACACTTCCGGATTATCTCGATTGCGATCTTTTTCCTGAAAATGCTAATCCGGATTTATGCGTGGGTCATTCCGAAGTGATCGAAACTGATTTGAAAGCTATGAAACCAGGTAAGCTTTTTAAAGATATGTATATATAAAATCAATGTAATTTGGAAAAATCGAAAATAGGAGTAAAATTGATTGACGATTTATTTTGCGAATGGATTGGAAAAAGTTGTTTATTTATTCGTATGGTCGATATGATATTTTTTGTATTTTTATTTGATAATATCCTTCTCCGATGTTTTCTTCTTCTTCTTCGGAAAATTTACGATTGGTTAAAATATTTATTTAAACCTATTCCGACCGTCAATAAGATTAATGGTAGAAAAGAGCTTGAGAGAATTCACGATTAAGAGATGGGATAAGAGTTGGAGGATTAAAATAATCTTGACGGTACAGTCATCCGGTCTACGAGATTATAACGGCTCAAGTTTGAGGGCTTTTAACAGAATGGGTGCATCCTTTAAGGCAATTAGTTTCATCTATAAAATTTCTAAGATTACTATAAATGACGTGACTATCTTCTTATTTTTTTTCTTTTTTTTCTTTTCTTTCCAATTAAAAAACAAACGTCAATAAAATTTATACGATTATATTATTATCTTTTACAAAAATTATATATTAAACATTTTCTAATAATCTGTCGTAAATTAATTCCAAATATTATATTTTATACGGTATTAAAATTAATATAAATGTTATTTATTATTAATAAAATATTTCTTAGTAAGTTCATAGAATTTACTGACAAATATTCTAAATTAGAATTTGATGTCATTTGAATAGTAAATTACATTTTTTTGTTGTTTTTTTATTTCAATTATTTAGTAGTAATGTAAATAGTAATTTAAATGTAATTAAAATCATATTAACTTAATGAACATTTTTTGAATGATGATAAAATTTCATGAACTTTCAAATCTAATAATTATTACAATGATAACTTGATATTAGAGTAATAAATAATAGAAAATAATAGAAAGTTCGTTAAAATTATCTTTGGGAATTAAAAAAGGTAACGTGACCAAACTCGTACGCATAGTTAATGCAACAGGTGTGCCGAACGAGGATCAATAACGTTTATAGTACGTTTTCATCTTAAAACCACGGCTTGTAACTATTTAATGAATTCTACTTGGTAATGCTTTTGCAGGGACCGAAATTGCTTTGCCATAGAGTGCATATACTTCTATGCCACAGACAAAACCGATACCCACTGAGATTACACTTTCCTTCGTATAAATAGACAACGTTAACGTTTCGTAATTATTTTACTGAGAATCTCTAACCTTCTCTAAAGAGAATTTACATTTAATAACGGGTTAAACGTTATCGTACTCTATCATAATATTTTCTATTTACATCAATCTTATTTATGCAAATATTTGTTTGCATACATTTTACAATATTACATACATATTGAATCGTTCGAAGTTATTTCGTATCTTTAAATAAATAAAGAAAAATCTAAAACACCATTTATACGCAATCTGTGCACGTGTCAGTATAATTAAAGGTTTATATAAGGTGCAGTGCTTCATTTCATTCGTTATTTTTGTGAGATGTGAAAACTTCATTAGACTGGGTTTGATTTGACAAAATGAAACGCGGTTATTCTTATTTATAAATATATTTTATTTGTAAACATTTTTTTAAAGTGTTTTATTATTTACTTTTTTTGTAATTATTATAAAAATGCGCGCCAGTATGAATGCAACCCTCCAGACACACTTTGAAAATGTTGCTTGCGAGCGTCATCTGTCGGGACGGAATTTTTATTTCTGCCCAAATGATAGGCAACCCGTCATACATACGTGTATAAACAGTTTTGACTGCACAAAAATTCCGTTCCAGTAGATGACGCTCGCAAGCAACATTTTTAAAGTGTGTCTGAAGAGTTGCATACGAACAGGCGCGCATTTTTATAATTAAATTAATAATTAAATAAATATAATTACAAATTAAAAGTATAAATAATATTATAATAATATTATATTATAAATTATCCTCGAAACTTGTTTATTTGAAGGTTTCACTTCTAACTTGTGTGATATGCACACATATTTTTTTTTTTTATTTATCTTGTAATAAATTTATTACTTTACGAATTAAGATAGAAATGATAAAAGGGACGATAAAAATGAACCTGTGATAAATCTTTTAAAATTCTAATTTTGTTTTTTTGAATTTATTCTTAAGATGAAAATTTTCTAGTGGTGGTACCCTCGTACGAATCGCAATTGCAAAAGCAAACATTGCCGGGATTGAGAGTAGCAAGGTATTGATCGAGAATAGTTAGGGGATGATGGTCTTTCACGTCGAATAATCGGCCGATCGGTGTTTTAGATCGACTCGCCTCAATAAACCGAGTCATTTGCGTCTACGCTTAATTAAGGCTTTAAAGTGTGCCACAAGTACTATCGGAGGCTTGCCTATCATCGAGTTTCAGAGTTTCAGTCATTTCTATCTCTCTCTCTCTCTCTCTCTCTCTCTCTTTCTGCAATTAATCCTTGCCTTTACTCTTCTTCCGTTCGTTTACTTTTCACTCTGGTTTGATCGACCTTCCTTTCCTTTTTCAATTCACAAAGAAACCTAAATTCTTAATTTATTTACTTTTATTTACTTTTTTATTTTTTTTTTTTTTTTTTTTTTAGGAGAATGACCAACGACTTTTTGAGGAAAAAAAATATATTACAAAATATATTATATATATAAGATAATATAATAATTATTATATATATATATATATATTATAATTAAAAATATATTATATAAATAAATATATTATATAAAATGGAATATTTTAATTGGAATTTCTAGAAATGTATTCCATTTTAAATACCTCATAAAATATTGTATTTTTTTTTTTGTTCTTTTTTTGTCTTTTAAATTTTCCAAGACGTACTGAATTGCAACATTTTTCTCTTTTTGGTTTGAATTTTTTTCTAAACGTATTTTTGAATAAACGTACATATAATATACAGGATGAAACATTTAAATTTGGAGTTTCTAGAAATGTATTCTATTTTAAATACCTCATAAAATATTGTACTTGTTTGTTCTTCTTTTTTTGTCTTTAAAATTTTCCAAAGCGTACTGAATTATAACTTTGTTCTTTTTTTTTTTTTTTTGTTTTAATTTTTTTTCTAAACGTATTTTTGAATAAACGTACATATAATATACAGAATGAAACATTTAAATGCGGAGTATTTAAAAAAATCTATATTGAATTTTTTTCAATGCCTTTAGACAAAGTATATTTATAAAAATATTTATACACGTTTGTTTGTAGAAATATATATTTACATAAATACACAAGAGATAAAGAGAGAGAGAGAAAGAGAGAGAGAGAGAGAGTTAATAGCACGATGATGGCTTTTGCAAACACATGTTGTTTCCTTTCGCACACACACACATGTAAATATACATTTATGCGTTACTACTGGTAGTAAAATAGCACACCAGAGAAGACAGATTTTAAATTCATATTAAACTATCCCATAGTGGATTATATACGCTAGACAATGTTAACAGTTAGCACTGTTACGTGTAGAGTTGGTTGGTGGTTTTGTTTTACCCTTTTCCTTCCCTTTCCAAACCCCCCCCCCCTCCCACACTCTCTCATTTTCCGGGGAAACATACAAATCGTGTCTCGACGACGTTTCAACTAATTATTTGGATTTAAACGTAGATTATGATTTTAGAAAACACAAGTCTGCTGCTGCTAGTGACAAATTACTTCTCACATGTCGTATAAATATAATTTTTTAATGCGATAAAATAAAAATGAAGCAAAAAAAAAAAGAGGACGAGGATACAGGATAAGAGTAAAACGAATGAAAAATTGTTTAGAGGAATTTGAAAGATCGGTTCAATGTTTTTTTTCTTTTTCTTTTTTATATACGAACCCGGTGGGTGGGTGGTGGTCGAGATTAAAAATCGATAAATACTACGGATTTTTTTTTTCTTTTTTTCTTTTTATATTTTTTGGAAAAACGAAATTCCCGCTGAATATTTCTTTTTATTTTTTTTATTTATTTTCTTTTTTTTACAGAGTTTTAAACCCACACTTTTACCAGCTTAATTTGACTTTAGCTTCTACGTCTTTTTCTGTAGATTTTTTTTTTTTTTTCAATATTTTTTCTCCTCGTTGTTTTTGTTCTTTCCATTGTTTGTTTATTTGTTTGTTTGTTTGTGTATAGTATGTACCAGTGGTTTTCAATGTGACCGTAACCGATGCATACCGGTTGATTGGCGATGCGACGGTCATCTGGATTGTGCCGATCTCACCGACGAGATCGGTTGCGGTGATTGCGGTTCCATGTCCTCATTGTCAAAGTTTAATAACACCCATAGTAAAATTGAAAAAAAGAAATTTGGACAGTCGAAGAATAATCAATCAAAGGCAACTATACATTGCGGGGAAAGAAGGTGCATGGAAGCTAGTCACATTTGTGATGGTGTCATGGATTGTCCATGGGGACAGGACGAACGTTATTGCGGTAAAATAATATATTTTACTTTTTTATTTATTTTTATTTTACGATTGAAACAAAACAAATGAAAGATAAAAAGGATAAGAAATGTTTTAAGAGATGTTTAAATGTTAAAAAATAAATATACATATATTTAATATATTTATATTAATAATTTTATATTAATATAAATTATTTTATTAAAATAAAAAATAAATAAAAAATAGTTAAATTAAATTTTATATTAAAAAATATTATATATATATATATATATTTTTTATTTAATATATTTAATTAATAAATATTGTGCCGACAAAATGGCGACCTCGATAAAATTGTCAATAGTCATTTGTTTGCTTTATTTATATGTTCTGAAATGAATTGTTTTTCTTTTGATTTAAAATCGTAATAAAATTGATATAATTTAATTTTTGTTTAGTGAAATTGAACAAAAGAAATGGCGATATAGGAGAAGGACTTTTGGAAGTTTACCACGCAGAAATGGGCAAATTTATGCCAGCATGTATACCACCAAAGGAACATGTCACCGCCCAAGCTATTTGTTCCCTTTTAGGATACACGTAAGACTTATCGACCTTTTATTATCCACTTTTTTTTTTCAATTATTTGATTTTTTATGGTTATATGATCATTTGAAACAAATTAAAAATTGTCCATAGAATAAATTATTTGTATTTATTCTCAGTAGATGAATAAAATGGTTGTACGATTGAATTTTTATTTAAATTAATTCGATGACACGTAAATGATTAATCTTGACAGTTCGATATTTTTTGTTTTTCATTTTTAGCGTAGTACTTTCATCCAATTTTTCTACGAAAGATAGCAACATGATCATGATTCAAACCTACAATGAATCAAATCAATATCAGAGATTAACACCAAAGCGAAGTTTATTGAAAAAATTTCAAGCATGCATTAAAGAGGACGAGGATTATCCAACGGTAGAACTCACTTGTTCGGAATATGGTGAATTTTGACAACACAAATTTTTATTTTTCTATACAAAAAAA
>NW_015148983.1:1085525-1101450 GCF_001465965.1 Polistes dominula
AAAAAAGATAAAACAAATACTTTCTTTCACGAGTGTGTGAAGTAATTAAACTCGAAGTTGACTTCGCGGTAATTACCGTAGTATTCAACGCTTGCACTGCCTTTCTTCCCTTTTCATTAGTCTAATGTCATACGAAAAGAAAAATGGAAAAAAAGAAAAGACGATTAAAACAAAAACAAAAAAATAAATTTAAAAAAAAAACGTAAAAAACTAAAATCAAAAATTGTAACAAATTAATAAAAAAAAAAGCGACTGTGTTTGATCCTCTTTGGTGAAAATTAAAAAAAAAATCAAATAAAATAAATAAATGCCAGGAACTGCTGTTGCATATTTACACACGTATATTGTTCTTAAAAATCTATTCGAGAGAAAGCAAAAAAAAGAAAAAAAGAAGATTTAGATGAAATAGTTACAAATAAAAAAAGAAACTGTGACACACACACGCAAAAAAAAAACGAACTCACTCTTGCTGGTCGAGAGTCGTAGATATATTATTTGAAATAAACGTAAATACGTATTTAGATATATATATTTAGTGGTATACATATTATGTACTTACAAAAAATAAAAAAATGTCTTATCTCTTTCGTTCCAAATAAATTTACTCGTACATATGTATCGTATGTGGTATACGATCCCTATATGGGTCGGTCGGTCGTTCATACGAGGCCTTTGCATGAATGTCCTGTATATGGGTCGCTAGTAACGAAAGGGATATTAGCCAATTATATATATATACATTTATTTAATAGTATTGCAAGTGAAATATATAAAATACTAATAATACGTTTTAACAAAAAGATCTCAATAGGAATGATGATTATATGCGCTTATGAATCAGAATTGTTATGTTTGAAAAGGATAATTATTTATTTGTTAGTTTCAAATTTTTTAAATCATGTCTCATTATTTTTTAGCAACAATTTTAGGTAATGTATTATGTAATATTTGTTATATACATATAATGTTCATGACACACGATCATCGGTTGGGTTGCTTATACATGTCTATAGTTAGTACATTTATTTTTGCAGATTATCTTGTTCCATTGAAAAAATAAATCAATCATTTATTACATTTCTTTTAACATTGTCGATCTGTACAGTACAAAAAATGTATTGTTTAATATGGAAATAATAAGAAATAAACTTTGAGAAACACATCTCCGTACATATCAACGATGGATTTATTTTAATGAGTAATTTTTTTTTTTTAATATTAATTAATTTATTTGTTCAAACACATAAGACCTCGATATGCAGTTTGTAATATTTCTATAAAAATAAACAAAAATCTGTGAAATGTAGACAATCTGCAAAAATAAATTACATTAAAATATATACATATATGATATATATATATATATATAGAGAAGGTATGTTACGAAAAAGCGCATTGTGAGTTCATAAATGCAACTCAAATTGGTACAAAAAAATACTATATTGAAAAGTATATGGAGATTATATATATATACACACACTCTCATACATTTAAATAGTGTACTGTAAGAGTATATTATTATATGCAGGCAAAAAAAAAAAGTATATAAAACAAAAAATACAGAATATATATATAATGAATATTGATATATGATATATTTATGGAAAATACGTGTTGACAAATAAATTATGTACTAATGGAACAATCAATTTATTACAATTTTATCCCTTTAAGAGATTAAGAGAAAGATTTTATTATTTTTATCTACGATACGAATTTGAAAATTCTTTTTTTGGCGCCATGAAATTTGCACGAAATTTGAAATAAACATGTCTCACGTTCTTTAGATAAATTTAATTTGTTAACAAAATTTATACATAATTTAACATTCTTAATAATAATTTAACAACATTTATTAATATTATTTATTATTTAATATTTATTATAAATTGTCTTTGTTTTCACGAGACATTAATTCATTAGTTTCAGTTTTTGTCACATTGGCGCTGATAGCGCCATAACTGAATACGTGATTGACTGTGGTTACATTATTGTCAGAATTATTTTACATTGTTTCTTGGTAATTAATTTAAGAAATGTCTTTAACAAGGTAAATTTTTATATAATTATAATTAATAATATATTATATATTGATTTTATATTAATTTTCTACATTATAGAACAATAGACACTTGAATTATTTAAAATTGTGATTTCTAACCTCTATAGGTTATAACACAGAAAAACTAATTAATGAAAATATTTATTTAAGAATAATTAATAAGTAAATTTTTTATTACAGTTTATTACCTGTACCCAATCAAGTTGTTTGGGATAGAGAGGATGAAGCTCGTGAACAAAAATTACGTCAACGTCCAGTCTCTGCTTTGGTTAAGGCTGTTATTACAGCACCACCCTATGGTCAAAGAAAAGGATGGGTTCCACGGAATGGAGAGGTTCATTTATTATTATTATTTATTATTTTTAAACAAAACATAGTATTTATACAGTTTACGTTAACTAAATCTCTTATGTAACTATTATAGGATTTTGGAGATGGAGGTTCCTTTCCAGAAATTCATGTCGCTCAATATCCATTGGGAATGGGAATGAAAGGAAAAGAAACGACAAGCAATGCATTAGCAGTTCAACTTGATGCAGAAGGAAAAGTTAAATACGATGTAATAGCTCGACAGGGTCATTCTAAAGATAAAATAGTTTATAGCAAACTCAGTGATTTGTTACCATCTGAAATAACAAATGAAGAGGATCCTTCCTTACAACGTCCAGCTGATGATGAAATCGATGAAATTACTGAGAAAACGAAGAAAGCTTTAGAAAAAATTACTAGATCTAAAATAGCTGCTGCTATGCCTGTCAGGTGTGCAGAAAAACAAGCACCAGCTCAATATATTCGTTACACTCCTTCGCAGCAAGGACAATCTTTTAATTCGGGTGCCAAGCAAAGAGTTATTAGAATGGTAGAAGCTCAGATTGATCCATTGGAACCACCAAAATTCAAGTAAGAGTAATTATCTCTAAATTATATTTTTATTATATTACTAATTGTACATATTTTTTTTTTTTATGTAGAATTAATAAAAAGATTCCACGTGGTCCACCTTCTCCACCAGCACCGGTTATGCATTCTCCGACAAGAAAAGTAACAGTAAAGGAACAGAAAGAATGGAAAATACCACCTTGCATCAGTAATTGGAAAAATGCTAAGGTATTGAGTTATTTCATGAGATATTGAGTGTTTTAATTATTATTAAACATATCATTAATATCTTATGGTAGGGTTATACGATTCCCCTTGATAAACGTCTAGCTGCAGATGGTCGTGGGTTACAACAAGTTCATTTAAATGAAAATTTTGCTAAATTAGCAGAAGCTTTGTATATTGCCGATAGGAAAGCTAGAGAAGCTGTTGAGATGAGAGCTCAATTGGAGAAAAAGTTAGCGCAGAAGGAAAAAGAGAAGAAGGAGGATCATTTGAGACAACTTGCTCAGAAAGCCAGAGAAGAACGTGCAGGATTAAAATCCAGTGCAGCATTAGGTTTGTTTGTTATTATTATTGTAAAATATAATTATTATATAAGAAACATATTAATGTTTTTTTTTTTTATTACAGATAAGGCAGAAGAATCACGCGAAAGAGATCAGTTAAGACAAGAAAGACACAAGGATCGTGCAAGAGATAGAAATCTAGCACGTGCTGCACCAGACAAGAGATCTCGTTTACAACGAGAACGTGAACGTGATATTAGTGAACAAATTGCACTTGGACTTCCAGCAAAGAGCATTCCTACTTCCGGAGAAGCACAATTTGATCAGCGCTTGTTTAATACCAGTAAAGGAATGGACAGCGGTTATGGTCATGACGACGAGTACAACGTTTACGATAAACCATGGAAAGATGCTAACTCTATTGCTTCCCACATCTATCGACCAAGCAAAAATATCGATAAGGATAACTATGGAGATGATTTGGAAAAACTCGTTAAAACGAATAGGTTTGTTTATTGTATTTTTTTTTTTTTTATTTAGATACATTTGATTGATTATATTTGTGTTTTTGTAGGTTCGTACCAGATAAAGAATTTAGTGGTACTGATAGATCAACGACACGATCTGGACCTGTACAATTTGAGAAAGATGAAGAAGATCCATTCGGTTTGGATCAATTCTTGAAACAAGCTAAGCACGCTACAAGTTCAACTAGTACAACTAAACGTAAAGAAGACAGAGATCAACGTCGTGATGAACGCGATAAACGTAGGAAACATTAATAATTCTTTCTTTATATTTTCTTTTTTAAACATCTCTTATCAATTGTATCATATATTTATACAATAAAAGCGGTATATATCTATATATACACACACGTATATATGTATGTATAACGGTGTGTATGTATATATGTATATGTATATGTATATATATATACACCATTTAAGAAAGTTTTGAATAAGTTAGATGGTAAAAAAATTGTTATACTTATAATAATCAAAGTAATAGATGTAAGTAAAATTTAACGTATATTAAGTATTTTAATATGTTTATAATTAAGTATATATATACATATACATATATAAATATATATGTATATATACATAAATATACAAATTAAAATGAGAATATTGGACAAATTTCAATATATTGCCGCATGTAGAGAACTAATGTAAATGTGTGCGTGTTGATAGTGTATAAATACGTACACATTAAAAAATAAATTATGACATTATGACGTTCAATACAATTGTGGAGATACTGTATTGATTTATAACGGTGGACTTATTTAATGATATTGCAAATGTAAACAACAAACGGTATCGACTTGATCGTCCTCTTCTAAGGAGTCAGTTCGAGCAGGACTTTCACAGTGTTTGCATCGTATCTTCTCAGAAGTAATTTAAATGTTTAATCATTTTATTTTATTTCATTTTTTTTTTTTAATTATTAAGGACTGTAGTCTATAATATTTCATAATAGTTATTAATTGTAATTAATATAGTTTACTTCATATAATAAACATTGTAATTTTTTAATATCTTGTATTACCGGTTTTCATAGATAGGATTTTCCATGTTATTTTTAATGTAATTTTAAAAACATAATCTTCTGCTTTATTAAAATATTTATAAAAATAAATTTTGTATATCATATATATGTAAATATTAATTACATTAAAAATAATATAGTTTTTTTTTTAATGCATTGATTGCATATTTGTAAACTTTTTTATGGCTTTTAATCAATATGTAAAAATTAGAAACAACGTTATTGCTTGTCGATAAAACAGTTTTGAGAAATCTTTTATTTATAAAACTATGCAATTTAAAAAAAAAATTGTATATTTACATTTATTTATCATTTTATTAGTAGTTTTTCTTATCTTCTTAATTTATTACAGGTAAATACGGATCGCATATTAAATATCACAGTAATCTACCTTACCGATGAGAACATTAGTACAGCGCTATCCAGTTACCAACATAATATACATTATCCGGAAGACCATTATACTACGCTGGATTCACGAGAGGACAGTGCTGTAAGAGTTATATACAATATCGTATATTTTAAACACTTGGTAAGTCTATTAATTTAAAATAATCAATTTTTTAACAAAATATATATATATTTAGCAACGCGAAAAATTCAAATTATTATTACTTTTTTTTATATATTTTTTTCTGCAATATTTAACGCTGAAAAATAATATTTTTGATTTAGTCTCCCCTTCGTTTACCCCCTCACTGTTTCTTTTGTATTTTTTCTATTTTAAATAGGAAACAAATTTTTCAAGCTTTCGAAATGTTTCATTAGCCTAATCCGAAGGCGTCGATAATTCTATTATCAAGCGTGTCGTGTTAGATAATATAATGTATGCGCAGGACTGTAATAAAAATCGACTTACACGTTTAGTTATCCCGAAAGCATACATATATAGGTACCTAAAAGCGTATCTATCTATCGGGTAGCACCCTTTTAGGTGTCGCTAAAAGTTTAATCAAAGTCAGATTAGCAGGGCTCGCTTCCACCTCGAGGGTGCACAACCGACCACCCTGCTTTTATTAAACGGGACTTGATTAGGGGGTTGCCAACGAATCTTTCGGAGTTTGTTTTTAGCTGGTTTTGTACGACATCGCACTTTCATTACGTGACTTTCGCATAATTGACTCGATTATTTACGACTAAACTTTGCTTTAACTTAATACACAAAATTCTAGTCCTTTTTTTTTTTTTTTCTTTTCTTAGATGTTGCATTCTGTTAATAATTTTGAATGAGATTTTTTGTAGGATTATGATATATTATCATTTTATTAATAGATAAAATTCTGTTTTATAAAGTTTCTTAAGTATTTCTTGTTTATAAATGTTGAAAATATTTTCATAATTTATATAAAAGTAGTTTGTTGGAATATTTTTCAATGAAATATTTTCTTAGCTTAAATTTGGGGTTGTTCAAACTAAATGTAAAAGTTTAATTTTGTATTGGAAGGATTGATCAATTTAAAAGGATTTGTCCTCTCTCTCTTTCTCTTTCTCTCTCTTTTAGTAAACGGTACATCGAATTTCGAAGGATAATTTCGAATCGGAAACGCGATAACGACCTCTGCTAAAGACACGATGATTAAGGGACAGCTTGGCGGAGACACGTTTAGGCATCGCCACGGGAGTGGGTGGGAAATGATTCAATCTCCGTGTAATCCCTGTAATCCCAGGGGTATATCTTCGCGCTCTCATACTCGAACCCTAGGGA
Source organism: Polistes dominula (assembly GCF_001465965.1). The sequence goes on from NW_015148983.1 coordinate 1,092,235, forward strand.
AAAGCTACGTTAGTACACGCCTCTTTGTCCAAATGTTTCTCTCAGCCTCATTCACTCTCCCTCACTCATTCTCTTTCTCTCTTTCTCCTTCTTTCGATATTCCTTGATCATTTTCACAATCATTTTGCTTTGTCTCTTGTCTGAACTTTGACCTTTCCAAAATGAAAATTAGTTTCATCTTTATTCAAATTTTATTCTTTTTATTTAATATAATTATTTATTTATATATATATATATTAGATTTTATTATTGATTTTATATTTAATTTTATTTAGTTTTTTGTAATTAACAAAATTATACTTTGTCGATAATAGATTAGAAACAAAAATGAGTTTTATCTTTGTCCAAATTTAATTCTTTTTATTTAATATAATTATTTATTGATATATTAGATTTTATTATTGATTTTATATTTAATTTTATTTAGTTTTTTGTAATTAACAAAATTATACTTTGTCGATAATAGATTAGAAACGAAAATGAGTTTTATCTTTGTCCAAATTTAATTCTTTTTATTTAATATAATAATTGATTTATATATGAAATTTTATTATACATTTTATATTCAATTTAATTAATTAATTAATTTATTTCTTTTTTTTTGTATTTAATAAAATTATAAGCAATTGATAAAAGATTAAAAAATATTTTAGATAATATTTTGTATATTATTGAAATAACGAATGTTAGATTGAAAATGTCAGGATCGTCAGGACAAAGTGCAAATGCATTTAGGAAAGAGATGAGTGTCAGGAGGGGTTGGTGTAACCGCGCAATAACTACCCTCGCAAATACCAAACGGAATACGACGTGTATCCCTCGACAATATCACATCTGTGTGAGTATTACGTGTGTTCGTATTTATGTATGAGTGTGTTTACGCGGTGGGATCACATCACCGAGCACGTTTTCCATCCCTATGTAGCTTAACGCTAATGAATCTGATTTGCATCTGATCCTGAAAACGATCTTCGATTCTCCCTGAGTTAACTGAATGAATTATTTAAAGACCTTTCTCTCTCTCTCTCTCTCTCATTCTCTCCTTTCTTTCTTTTTCTTTCTATTTTTCGAATGATTGATAACGTAATATATATGTTTTCAATTTCTTAAAGGAATTTTTTCAAACATAAATTCTAATTGGATAGTTTCTCAAATTATCTGAAAATTTATTAGAAATGCATTTACAAAAAGATCCATTCGATTTGTAATTATTATTAATTTGAATATTTAATGTTCCTTTTTTTTTTTTTTTTNTTCCTTTTTTTTTTTTTTTATTAATGTTTGATTCAATTTTAAGATTCATTTTGTATATGTTTAAAAAATGAAAATAAAATTTAGAAATATATTTGATCAATTTTAGATTTAATAAATATTAGAATTGAATTTTTGTTTAAGTTAGAAGTAAATTTGAAAAATAAATAGTATTTTGTGTTATTGTCAAATATGCGATTAGAATCGATAAAGATTAGTTAAAACGGAGTGGGGGGGGGTGGGGTGGGGAGGTAAAGTAAAACTTATTTGACGTTTCACGAATGTGATATACTTTATAAGGATTTCTCGATAAATTGATAAAAATCGTGGCCTTCGATTCGTTCTCAACGTTGGAAATGAAATTTCCAATAGAAAGATTCTCGAAAAAACGATAAATATTAATAACGAGATAAGACAATATTCGTTCGGGACGGTTTCGAAAAGAAAAAGGATAACAAAGGAGAGAGGATTTTTCTTAAAGAATAAGATTTACGTTAAAATGAAAGAGAAAGAGGGTGAAACTGAGAGGGTGAGAAAGGGAAGAGAGGGAAATAGAGAAAGATTTAGAGATCTAAACGTAGATCTCGTACGATTTTTTGTTCCTTCCTATCTTTTACCTCTTTTGCTCGAACAGGTTCCTGTTTGAATGGGCGGAGTGCCCTCGGGATAGTTTTCTCGTGCCCCGCCCTTTTTAGGGCTCGTATTATTTACTCGACTCACCAAAATTTCATTTCGTTTTCTATTCTCATTTTACCTTTCGTGTTGTAAAAACTGTTGGGCCTGTGTTTTTCAAATTTTTAAACTGAAACCCAGTAAAATCACATTATCATTCAAACATCTACGTAGTTATTTTTATTTATGTTTAATTTATAATATAAATTGTATTTTTAATATTTTTTTTTTTTTTTTTTTTTAAATAAATTATAGATGCTTGTACATTTTTTTTTTTTGGTAACATTATTATATGTTATTTTTTATATTATTAATATTTATTTTATAATTTGTTTTGTATCTTTTTATGTGGAAGAAATGAAGTGGAATTTGATTATATTTTTGTATATTTAATTTTTTTCTTTTTTATATTATTTGAAGATGGAAGGAAACAACAAATTTTTTCTTTTTTCAATTATATATTTAGAAATTTTATTTAATTTTAAGCTTATATAAATCCATAATAATTTTACAAAATAGGAGATAATTTTGTAACATGTCACGTACACATCTAATCAAGAAAACTTTACAGTAAAATTAATTAAACGTGAAAGAAATTGAAATAACGATCAATCGATTAAATAGATCCGTTTAAATGAACTTGAACGAATGCATGATCAATATAAGATCATAGATCGTACAGTAAAGGATTAATAAACCATAATAAATCGTTTGTGATCTAATTAAAAATATATATTTCCCTGTGGTGTTAGTGGCACGCGCGTAATACTTTACTTTTCCCCTTTTTAAATACATCTTCACATTCTGCGATATATAAATACACATACACACACATATATATACACACATACACATACATAAAAAAAAAACACATATTTAAGTGTTCTATATATTCGATATTAAATATTAAAATCGGTAGGACTATAGGAACACGTGCAATAAAAAGAAAGACGACTACGTCACTTGTGGTTTTGATGGTGGATGAGGTGGTGGTGGTGGTGGTGGTGGAGGAGGGATAGGGGGTGGGCAATCGAGGGTACGACAAACGTCAACTTTAATCTCCATTTCGTTTACATTGGGACACGCGTGAAAAAAAGGAAAAATGTTTGATAATCTGGATCATTAATCATACAGAGTTGACAGAGTGGTTCCTTTCGTCGTTATTAAACAGCGCAGGGTTTGTTAATGTGAAAATGATAACACGTTTTTGTATAGGTTTTGTATAAATTTTTTTGCACAATTTTTAAAGATATTTCTATTAAGAAATTAAAAAAAAAAAAAAAAAAAGGAAAAGGGTTTGAATTAGGGATGTAATTTATTTGACATTAAATTTTGATTAAATTTATTTGTAATTTGATCAATTGATCAATGTGTAATACGTAAGTAAATTAGTTGATCAATTTGACAATTTGTATTTATATTACGTGTATGGGGGGTGGGGGGTGGGGTGAGGCTTAAGTAAGTTTTGAGTTTAATATAGAAACAATTTTTATGTGAATTAAATTGTAATATTTAAAAAATATTATATCATTAACAATTATATTAATATTAATATTATTAAAATAATATATAATTATTAAATTATTTGATGATAATATATATACATTTTGTTATATATTATTTTAAAATTAATAAATATATTATTTAAAACAGAATATTTACAGATAATATAAATACTACAATAATAATATTAAAAATATAACAAAATTATAATATTATTTAAATCGAAATAAAATATATTGAAACATGTATATGTGAGAAACTATTCGTATAGTTTATGACATCATTAACATAGATATCTCGATGCACGATATATCAAAAGACAAAAAATCTTCCAATTTTATCCATAAAAACGTTTTCATACATATTTACTTAGGACACTTCTTGAATGTGTGTTGAATGCAGGGGGAAAGATGGTTGGATCGTGATTCGTTGCAAGCTCCGGATGGAAGGTCGTTACATGGGATCGTCTCGCGTATAATACGTTGATCTCTCTTCCCAAAGAGTGTGTGTATGAGAGAGAGAGAGAGAGAGAGAGAGAGAGAGAGAGAGAGAAGAAAGAAAGAGAGGGAGGATTTCAAGAGCACGTGGCTTCAGCTGGTAGATTAAAATTGTGGTGGGTCAGTTCGACGACAATGTTTCTTCTTTTTTAATTATACCAATCACGTTAAAATTTAATTCAACATTTACTTTTGTTCGTTTGTTTGTTTGTTTTTTTTTTTCGTCAAATAAATAAATCCGAGACTTCTTAATAAAAATTTAAAAAAAAAGAAAAAAAAAATATACACGATACTCGCGATGTAAAGAAAAATTTGAAAAGTTAATCCCATTGATGGGAATTTCTTTTTCTCTCTCTCTCTCTCTCTCTCTTTCTGGTTTTTTTTTTTTTTTTTTTTGATAGTAGTAACGGTAAGAATTAGATAGAGATAAATATTGGAATTAGAGTTTTGAAGATGCGCGAGCACGTATTTGGTTTGACGTTAGATTCCTCTTTATTGCACTAATCTCCTTTGACGTATTGCAGTGAATGCAAACGAGCTAGGATACAGGACTAACAACAACGGGCATTAAAAGTCTTGCAGGTACACTATCAACCAAGAATTTGGAATTTTCATGTAAATTTTGTAGAAAATATTCGATACTTGTAAAGAATATATACAAATCATTTTAAAATGATTCAATTCAATGAATTTTTCGAAAACATTAAAAGTAAAACATCGTACTTGACATCGCGTTTTTATTATTTATATCAATTAACGATATAAAAAAAAAAAAAAAAAAAAACAAGCATTTTTATTTGTTACGATTAGGTGTACACATTTCAGTCATTTTGGAAAATGAATTTTTTCAAGTCGTTTTTTAATTGAATATTTTGTCTATGATTTTTTTATAAAACTTTTGAAAATGACGTCCAAGAAAGAAAATTTATTTTCAATTGGATCTATGAACCGTACAAGATCATTGTAGATTATTTAAGAAGATATTGAAAATCTCTTTAACTGTAATTTAATTTGTTAATACTTGATATAAATAAAAATCGGTATAGTTTGATTTTTATTAAAATTAACAAGAGAGAGAGAGAGAGAGAGAGAGAGAGAGCTATTCCTAGTTTTTGAATGGTAGTGTATTTATATACTTCTACTTACTATTATACATAGCATGTGTGTATGTGTATAAAAGAGAGAGAGAAAGAGAAAGAGAGAGAGAGAGAGAGAGAGAGAGAGAGGGAAGAGGATGAAAGAATTGTGTATTTCGTCGGAAAATAAGGAATTTACCGGGGCTCGTATAACGATCAAGTTGTCATGGACGCGATCATTCGTTTCCAGTTCATAAACTTTCAGTGGGCACAATGCTAGCTAACTAGGCGTGGTTCGGTTTTGAAGAGGGTCACCCGGTATTATGCGGTACAAGTTCTGTAGATTTTCTTTCTCTTTCTATCTGTTAATGTCTACTATGAGCATTTATATATGTGTTTGTATGTATATATATATACATATATGAAGTTGAAAGTATAGGTAGTATACCTTTACTCGAGAAGGATTTCTCTGGCAGGCAGAAACATCCTCTGACAGGTGGATACCCCTATATTCGAGCATACGCACGCTACGCGTCGAAAGTGTCAAGATTTCCTGTCAGTAGACGATCGTCTCCTTTCGAAAAAGTATCAAACCGAAAGACCTTGTAACCAAATACTCGGATCAATGTGCGGACTGTTTTCAATATTTCTTTTGGTATATTTATACTGCCATTTTACAAAGATCAAACAGTTTCTCTCATAGTCCTTTTTCTATTCATAGTATTCAAACATGAATTCCCTGTTTTTTTTTAAATTCCATTTTTTGGGCTCAATCGTTTACATTCGAATAGGATAACATTATTAAGGTAAATATAGTTTATGTTTATTGAAATAATTAGATTTATTTTGTTTAAATTGTTTTTTTTTTATTTCACTAATTTTTCAATATAATTTATTTCAATCAGACAAATAAATAATTTTCTTATAAATGATAATACAAAGAAAAAATGACTTTTATTTATTTAATAAGATAATATGATAAATTGCTATCACAAACATATATTTCATTTGGATAGATTAAATAATAATTTGAGTATAGACCTCCAAGAAGGTGTACGAGAGGATGCACAAGAAGAATAATCGAAAAGTCAAGTGATATTCTTAATCAAAAAAAAAAAAAAAAAAAAAAAGAAAAAAATAAATAAATAAAACGCAGTTTTATCCGTATTTTTGATCTTTGCTATTCCGCGCTTCCTGACGCGAGTACAACATACACACCGACAAAGTGACAAGGCTTATCTCAACTGCGGGATCTCGATAGCAAGAAGGTGATGTATATGCGTAGGCGTGGCACCTTCAAGGACCAAATTATAGTCTCGATGGATATGCACAAGCTCGCTTGGGATGCCATTGGTGCTAGAACGTCAAATGAAATCCCTCGACCTTACTACTCTCTGTCGTTTCTTCCACGATCTTTGCCCTCTTTCTTCTATCTTCTTCTTATTCTTCCTCTTTTGATCCTTTTTTCTTATATATACATGGATATATATATATATATATATATATATATATATATATTTATACAACTCTTTCTTTCTCTATCTATTCTCATCTGAAATTCTCCTTCACCCAATCTTATATATTTTTTTTCCAAGTTTTTTTGTTTTTCTTTTTTTCCCTTAAATTCTTTTTCTTCTTCTTCATCATCTTCTTCTTTGCCATTGTTTGCTTGATGACAGCTGATCTCTTTCTCTCTTCTTTCTTAAATTTGTTCTTTTTATTTTGTTTGTTACGTCTTTGTAGAGGAAGTTGTCTTAACGTTGATATCTTTTCTTTTTGACACGTTCTCGCTTTATCTCGTTTTAATTATCTATTTTAATTATTCAGAGGTGTCTGTTTTTTTTTTTTTTATTTTTTTTTTTTATAGATATTTTTATTTTGTGTGGTAAAATGTGTTCGTTAGACTTTGGTATGTTTTAGAATTAGTTTCTTTTTTTTTAAGCGTCAAAGTATTAGTAGAATTTATGTTCATTTATTAATATATATTTTAAAGAATTTTCATAAATAATAATAATTTAATTATCAATGTTGTAGGATTTATAGTAGGTTTTTGACTTAATTATTAATCATTTTTCTTTTAAAATATATTCTTTTGTTTTAATTAACACATTTACAAGATTTTGATCAGGGAATTTGTTTTTAAGGGTATTAGATAATCGGTGTGATATTAGTTTGATAAAAATTCTTTTAAAATTACAGCTAACACAAAGCTGCTTATGAGTTTTAAAAAAAAACACGTTTTTACTCACACCTCAATTCTTTCCATCCGTAACTAATTTCCTATTATTCGTTTTTTATTTTTTTTTTTTTTGTGTGGATTTGACAGATTTCTTTCTCTCTTTCATTTTCTTTTTCTTTTTTTTTTTTTAAGTATCCGTGAAAAGACTTTTCGAGCGAACAAATCTACAATCCTATTTTACCACCCTATACACAAACCTTTTACATTCCGAAAATTTGTCTACAGAATTTCTTTTATACGCACGACTAAACTTTTACGTCAAGTATTTAAAAAGAAAAAAAAATAATTCCCATATATATATTATACAAATTTATTGACCACTTTTTTTTTTTTTCAACTAATCAAAACACACAAAAAACTTTGACGTGTATAACATAAAATATTCTTATGAACAATACAATAATTACAAATGATTTTCTGCAACAATTGTCGTTGAAAAAAGATAATTTAGATCAAGTGTCAAATAAGATCATGTAAAAATCATCATTACATTTGTTTGACCATATTTTCTTTTTTAAGTGAACCTTTCAACAAAACTACAACATGTTATATCGAGGAAGAGATCAAATCAAGTTGAAATTTACGGATAGCTAGAGAAACCATGTAAAAGGACCGCATGGGTTTTCTTGCGGTAGCCATGTTATCCTCTCTATCCCTTCTTCCTCCCCCCTCTTCCCTTTTCTCCTTCTCTGTTTTTTTCTATGGGTATCTTCACAGGATCTCTGTGTTTTACATGGGCAGCTGCTACCTTCTATCTTACCTGTGTATTGTTTGTGTCCCTTTACGCATCGTCTCCGTTGCATTTGCTCGGATTTTTTTCTTCGGTTTGACTCTCCACGCAGTTTCTTTACCTAAATTGAAAAGAGAAAAGGAGAAAGAGAGAAATAGAGAAATAGAGAGAGAGAGAGAGAGAGAGAAAGAGAGGGATATAGAAAGAAAAGAAGTAGTAGTTCTTTAGCAAAAGGATCATCCTTGGCTTCTTCTTCTTCTTCTTCTTCTTCTTTCCTACTTGTCGGCTTAGCTTCTCAGGATTATAAGGATTTCTTTATTCCTTCCTCGTTCTTCCGAAATAACTCTCTTACTTTTCTTTTTTTCTTTTTCTTTTTCTTTTTTTTTTTCTTATCCTTCTTTCTCGTTTCTACGTTTATCCAATACACGAACTCGAATACGATTTTAGTTAGTATTTTTTTTTAACGATTTTATTTGTATATTTCAATGGGGTATTTTGTAATTTTTAAGTATTTATCAAAAAGTAAACATATTTATATTATTTATATTATAAATAAATATTATATATATAATATATATATATATATAAAATGTTTCGTATAAATTACTTTAATAATTTATTATTAATATTTTCGGTGTTTTTTTTTTTTCTTGGTTCTAATTAATTAATTAGTCGATACTACATTGATCACCATATTCCATATTATATATATATTTTATAAATTAATTTATAAACTTGCAATTGATCTAACTTCGAGTTATAGTTATTTAAAATATCAGATGAAGTTTGAATTAAAAAACAAATTAGAAAAAAAAAATACTATTGGTGTTCTTTTTTATTAATTAATTAATTAAATCGGTGCAACAACGATCACCATATTCCACGTCATATAAATATATATATAGTATAATTAATTTATTTATAAAATATTAAAATCAAGAAAAATAAGAATCACCTCTCTTAAATTAATTTATAAACCTGCAAAAGGATTTGATTTCGAGTTAGTTATTTAGAGTAACAGATGAAGTTCGAGTTGAGAGAGAAACGAGGAAAAGGAGAAACGTGCAACAGGCGAGAATGAAACAATGGCGGGCCACGTGTCGACCAATCGCAGAAGACTCGAGAATCCAACCTCGACGAGTGCACGTATACGAGTCCTCCGATCGAGGTGGAGCCTACTCTCAACGGTGGATCCTCCAGATCCTTCCTTTTTTCATTTTCTTTTCTTCCTTCTTTCCTTCCTTCCTT
>NW_015148983.1:1104323-1169573 GCF_001465965.1 Polistes dominula
TGGGTGGGGTGTGGGGTGGAGGGAGAATGAACCGATGTCTAAAACATCGACCGTCTACCGGCAGTTACGTGGATGGCCTCGAACGTGATGGATGATTTTTCTTTCCCATATACACCGTTCTATAAGACTCAAAAAAATAAAAAAAAAGAAGAAGAAGAAGAAAAGAAAATGGAAAGGGTAGGCAGATAGATAGATAGAAGAAGAAGAAGAAGAAGAAGAATAAGAAAAAGTTTTGAACGATCTTTCTACTGGTTCTCATTTGCGCACATACATATACCTATATTTACCACCCACGTGCATGTGTATAACATTTTTCTACGTATATGTAGTTATTTGTTAGTAGATCGATGAACAAATCTAAAATCGTGTATGTGTATAATGTTTGTGGGCGTTCACGTGAATTGCATCAGATGCATTAGACTGTGCATACGGGGTTTGGATTCATGAATAATAAGTGCCAGGAATGAACTGTTTCGATTCTCTTTCTATGTATTATTTAGATTCGACTATATTGCAACGAGATCATCTTCTTTTTATAGATTTTTATTATTTTTTATTATTTTATTTTATATTTTATATTTTATATTTTATATTATAATTTTGTTTTATTTTATATTAGTTTACACTTAAAGAAACATATGTTAGAGTGAGAAAGAGTATAGTGTTATACTTACCATTAGATTATATTATAAAGAGCTCACGTTTTTAATTTCTAATTTATAAATTATTTATTTTTCTTTATTTGCAATATTTCAAATGTTATTTATAATTGCATTTATATTAGTGTTTAACCTTAGATTAATTATTTTTTTTTTCCTCACAAGTTACTTTTGTAATATTTTTCAAGATATATTATGTTATACATATTTAATCATGTTATATGTAACTTAATGCGTTAGATGATTATAATAATATACTTTGTTAGGTATCTATATACATATATATATATATATCGATCAGATCTTTCAATCTTTGGTTGTTCGTTAAACGATAATCTTGTTTCTAGGTGTTAACGATCGTTCCTCTATACTGATCGGCGAACGATTTATCTCTCTAAAGGTTTACGCGTCTGACTCTGAACATATGTATGTATGTGTGTGTGTATGTGTGTGTAAGAGAGATGGAGAATGAAAAGGAAAGATTGTACGAATTGGTTGCATGAATAATTCAGAAGTCGACGAAAGGGAATTCGCGAATCGTGCCGATCGCGATTATTCTCGAGAATAAGTTGATCGCCAATTTCGAGAACAGGAGGAGAAGGAGAAAGAAGGGGGGAACAGTTGGAGGGTGGGAAGAAAGTTATGTTTGCCAGGTGTAAATATATATAGTAGGTTGATTAATCAATACTGTCAGAAATTTTTAACATAAGAAAATACGAGAGCTTTATTTATTTAGATATTAAATGATTTTAACATCTTTTTCCTTAAATAATAAGATATTAAAATGTTATCTTTATTAAGTGTTTTTTTTCTTCTTTTTATTATAAAATATTAAATGTATAATGTTTAACATTTTACATAATATTAAATAAACAAAACGTGTATTTTTACACGTTATATCGAATTACTTACAAATGTTTAAAAATACATATTAGAAAATATGATTTTATTATTTATTTGAATATAAAATGGTAAATACATAAAATATAAGATATTATATTTAAATATAAATTACAACAAAATTCTGACATCATTTATTAACCAATCCAACAACGAGTTGTTAACATATATGATACATGCATTTAAAACACATATAATATTATTCATGGTTAGTTTCATATCATTAACACGATCGCTACAATGATTTTCTGTTGTTATACGTATCATGTGTCTTTTAACAGTTTCTTTTTTTCATAGCTTTTTTTTCTTTTCTTTTTTTTTTTATCGTAGACAAAGCTTCGTATTACACGTATGCGAGGAGGTAAGGGACGAGTAAAAATCGAAGGAAGGAAAACGGGATATGGGAACGGGCATGCTCGTGGGGACGATGGTTCACACTGATCCATAAGCTTTTTTGAACACAAGTGTATTAAAAAGACTATCGATATATGTAGAAAAATATCGATGTAAGTATAAGTGTATATATAGTATAACGTGTGGAATGATAAATGACCGTGTCGAGAGATGCGCGGATAACATAATGAGACGTATTGTGTTGGTGAGGGACCCACGAGTGGACCCACGGCCAAAATTCACCCGAGGGCAGCACACACATATCGTGTTGGACCCCGAGGTGAAACATTTTCACCAAGATCCTTGTAAAACGAGCTCTCTCTCTCTCTCTCTTCTTTTATATATATATTTTTTCTTTTTTTTTTATTTCTCTTTCACTTTCTTTTTCGATTTTTCTATCTTTTTTTTTTTTTTGACTTGCAACTTTCAACTTTCCAAGAATCGTAATTTTCTAGAGGAAAGTAGTTTTTAGATGATATTTTCGACTTTCTAACAGCCTGTTGCTTTTATAATAGTAAAATGAAGACTGATTTTTAAAGAGAACATATTTTTAGCGTTATATTGTACAATTTATTCGCATAAAATGATTTTAAAGATGTTTCATAATATTTCATAACAATTGTTTTAATTTTTTTATTAATTTTTTTTTATTTATCATTTATATGTAGATTAATTCTTTTGTGTTATAATTTATTTCCCTGATTTAACAAGTATTGTAATATAAAAAATAGAATTTTTTTTTATTTAATTATAAATTGACAAACATTTCCTATGTGAAATAATTTCTATTAAATAATAAAATGCAATAAGTTATATTATATTTTATCTGTATTTTTTCTAACTTTTAAATATTTAATATACTCATACACATAATTTATGTTTGAATAATGTAAAAACAAATTATGTGAGAAAAATATTTCGTGCAAAATCTGATAAAAACTTATAGCACAGCATAAACTATGATTCAATCATTGATATAAAATGACTTGAGAGTCACTGTAAGAAGGTTCACGTGCAAGGTCGTGTCAGAACTGTCGGCCTGTCATCCAACTGGCAGCAGGACCTTTTGCATTATTGGTTTACTCCTCTCTCTCTCGCACTCTCTCACACATATGACTTCTCGTTTCGATGGAATCTTCAGTGTAAGGGCATCTCCGGGGAATCTAAGAATGCGTTGTAAAGCTACGGAGGATCGATGTAAACATAAATTGGATGTGTCGCGTAAGGTAACACTCGAGAATACGAGTTTTCCTAGTCCGTTTTATCTCTCTGTCCTATTTCATCTTATTTTCTTATTCTTTATCTCTTTCATTTTCTTTCTCTTTTCATCCTCCCCCTCTTCCTCCTACTACTCCTTCCTATGGCTATGAATATGAAATCGAGACTATAATAGAATCTTCGTACATAAACGTGAAACAGTTTACGGGATAAGGTTCTGACAGGTCGGCTATTGTCCAGCCGATGACAGAAATCTTGTTCATCGACGCACGACATCTTCCAAGATTCTATTTAACATTGGTAGAACAGGTTCTAGGTGATATCTAACATTTGATAACATTGATTCATCCTATTGTTCTATTAACTAAATTAAATTGTTTTCAATAACTTTTTCATCACATTATATAATCCTAATGGGATGAATTTCTTATCAAAAATTTCATTGATTAGATTCTTACATTGTTTGAACGTTTAATTTATACATTTTGTGTTTACTCGATAATAGCAACTTTGTTCATATTCATTGATTACTTTTATTGTTCTATTTAAGGTAGCGGGTAGACACTGTTTTTGTAAATCCCAACGAAAACAGGTCTACTTCAGGGATGCGACCCTGCCTACGCGAGTCATGATTCTCTCCTATTTCCAAAAATTGGGAGAAATCATGTCCTAAACCTAAAATCCTACCCATAACCTGATCACACCTTCTCCTATAACATTTTCAACTCCTGAATATTAAAGTAGGCTTATGTTCAATAGTAAACTAGATGAGTGATGATTACACGATTGTATTTTATTTATTTATTGAAATGAAATATTTGACTTAAATTTAATGCAACAATATTACTTTATTATAAACAATTTCAAAAATAAGATTTATTTTTAACGATATAAGAAACACAATAAAATTGTACACGTTTAAGTGACACGTATCAATTTACGTGTATGTGTTTTGATTGATATCAGAATATAGAATTCTGATAAGACGGTAGCAATTTACAAGAAGATAGTGACAAGTCGAGTCTTAGTTGATGACAGGGACTTCCCTTTAAACATGGTCACCATAAATATCGTCATAGATAAAGACACCAATATTATCATCCAAGTGTCTATCTCTCTTTAACTTTGTTGTTGTTGTTGTTGTTGTGCGTTGTTCATCTCCTTTTAGAGAGTCGAGTCTCTTACGGGGGTGGGTGGGTGTAGGGGTGGGAAGGAAGAAAGAGAAAGTTGTGAGAAGCAAACTTGAGGTGAGGGGTTGAGCCAGGGTTGAAACGTAGAAGTTGGATGTTAGGTTAGGGGGGTAGATAGGATAGGGTGTGTCGTCATGGCTACGCAGCAGGGGGCGGGGCAATCGATACACCCTCGCCTCACGCACTAAGCGCACGCAATGCGTTTATAACACAATGAAACAATGACGGCTACCACAGGAGTAGAAGAAAGTGAGTCAAACAGAGATAGATAGAACAAGGCGGTTAAAGTAGGGGAAGGGAAGGGAAAGGAAGGGAAGGGTAGGTGGGTAGGTGGGTCCAAGGGTGAACCATCGCGCCTTCTACTTCCGAATGTATATCCTTGTCACCGGTTTATGTCAGGCAAAGTCTTTCACGATACGCCATTATAAACCGGCCCGCAACTGGAAATGAAATTCTTCCTCAAACGCATCTTTCTTGGGATTCCTCCTAACTTTGTTTAAGAGTGTGTTTTATATATATTCAGTTAGCTTATTTCTTTTGGTTTCTTCTTTTTTTGTGTCTGATGTTACTACTTTTTTAATAGTAGTTTTTATTACGATTTTACGAGCTACATTAGGATAAGTAATGATAATGATCGAGAATTTTGCCTTACGTAAGAATGATTCTCCTAATGAGTGGGACCATTCTTACGGTACAATGTTGGCAGGATAGATATATTGATATTTATTTTTGTCTCTATTTCTTTTTCTATTACGTATATAAAATATCATACGAATTAGGGAATTAGGAATTAATGTTCTTCCTAATATGTGCGAGTTTTTATAATAAATGAAATTAAACAAAATTCTTTTTTTTTTTTTTTTAATCTACATGAACATGTTAGAATTATTCGAAATAAGAAAATGTTAAAACGATATTTATAACATTCCTTTTTCTAGTTATTTTTTTTTTTTTTCTAAGAATTTGCTTCGTTTTCGAAGTTTAGCGGATATCTTCGGAAAAACGTTCGTCGGCTAGTTCATTGTATTYCTTTAGCATCAACAACAACAATGAACTACGGACACGTCCGACAATGGACAGGAACCACCTGAAAACTTCGCTCGGACAATGAGCCCTCGAGTGTATCATTTGGTCGTTTAGAAGTTTCGAGCTCGTTTATCATTCGACCGTAAGACATTTTTCATCGTTCCGTTCTAAATGCACACGAGCTTTTCTATTACGTTTTTTTCTACTTCTTCTTCTTCTTCTTCTTCTTTTTTTTCTTCCACCTTCACAATTCGTTTGTTCCACGATTCGCGAACGTGATGGTGGACTATTTCGTTTCAATTTTCTTCGACAATTTATTTATTTATTTAGGTTACAAGTTATTCATACAAAATGTTCTCATAGTTTCGTTACCAAATTTTTTGTTAGACGATCCGATTCCTGTTTAATCGGAATTTTATGACAACCAAATTGTAGAATATCCCGTAAAGAAGTAAAACGGTGATTGATTAATCTTAAAAAAAAAAAAAAAAAACCAAAAAAAAAGGAGAAACCTGATCGATATAAAGGAAGATAGCATTTTGAAAAAAAGTCGAACAGGATGACATAAAAGCTACGAGACACACAAACCCGAAGTTATTTCCAAACGCGATAAGATCGTTCTCGGTGATATAGCATGAATAAAAGGTTGGAAAAGCGTAAAAAGTGAATCGTTTTGTGGCCGAGGATGGTACCTAAGAGAGATTTGTTCGTGGAAAGGTAGCGCGTTACGCGGAGTTGACGATTTTAGCAGTGCTCGTATAAAAAAGAGAGAACAAGAAAGAGAGATACGAAGAAATCGAACCAGAACAGTGAGAAAAGGAAAGAAAATAAAATCAAACGAAGGAATCATTAAACAGTGGACATCCACATTGAAAGAGAAGTGTAGAAACGCAATAACTCAGTTGATACGTTCCCTGACACCCGAAGGAAGCACAAGTTTTCGTTTTATTTCTTTCTCTTGTCTTACTTTATCTCACACTGTCTTTTCTGAAGCTTAGGGCAGAAAGCGGCGGCGCACCTGTCCCAGGTAGGCGGAGTCGCATAGGACTTCACTGTTCCAGGAATCTGGGCCGAGGAAGGCTCCAGCCTGTCTGCTGGGATCAGGATCATCAGGATCGTCAGTTTTGTCTAGGAAAGGACTCTGCAGGGGTCGCCTTAATGAGTTTTTGCTGAAACACCGCGTTTCTCTCTATCTCTATCTGTCTTTATCTTTCTCCTTGCGTGGATCCGAAGCTAACGTCAAAGTGGAATTTGACGTGTTTAGATACGAGAGTCCCTCTCTGCTATTCTCTTCGTTTCTTGCATATATGCGTGACAGCATCTCTCTCTCTCTCTCTCTCTCTCTCTCTCTCTCTCTCTTTCTCTAAATGTATTTAATCTTTTACCTCTTCTATTTCTTTTTGTTTTATCATCTTCTTTTACCTTCATCTTCTACTTCATCTTCCCTTTCTTCGTCTTTTTATCTTTCATGGTTTGCTAGAAATGTCTCTCGCGTGATTTTTCGTTTGGAACCGGACGACGAATCGCGAATTTTCAAGGTCCTTCAGTCAACGTCAACGAACAAATTCACGGAATATCAGCAGGATTCGATAGAGATTATTTAGACGGAATGAATATAGTGTTAGTGGGTTTATATATATATATATATATATATATGTATATATACCGTTGCACAATTTAACGACTTCTAAAGGCGAGATGCGAGAGATGCGTGCTCGTTTCGTTTTCTCGAATTAAGCGAAGGAGGCATTAAAAGTGATATTACTTCTCTCTTCTTCTTTTTCTTTTTATTCCATTTTGTTCTATCTTCTTCTCTTTCTTACTCATCGTGTGCGGTCAGATCGCGTTACCCTGGCAGAGCTCGAAAACATTCATTTAAAGCATCGGCCACGTTTAACGCTCCATAAATCATACGCTCGGTAAGTGCGATCATCTTCTCTTACGAGCCCTAACGTTATCCAATCTTTCGATCGAACTCCGACTTTATATCGATTTTTCGATCCATTTAATTGGATCTCCATAACGGTACGAATATCTCTTTTGTTTCTTTTATTTTTGTATATCTTCTTTGATAATATTCTCGCAAGGATCCAAGAGATTATATTATTTTTGGGGGAGGAGTAAGAGAGAGTGTATTAATCAGTATGATTAATTTTCTTCAGAGTAATACTTACGTGATATTAGAGTAATTTTTTTTTTTAAATACAATGCGTAAAATTGCGAACGTTATAATGATATATCAAGTAAAAATGTTCTTCTCTTTTTTTTTATTATTTTTTTTTTTTTTTTAATTGATATCTTTGCTCGTTGGATTTATAAAATATGCGTAATTTGAAAGGGACAGTGATAAAGAATTTATTGGCTGAACAAAATTGATTTCCAATTTTCTCCAAGGGTTAAATAATTAATATAATAATGAAACGTTCCAAATTCTACCTAAAAACAATATCTCAAATTCAATTATTTTTATCAAAAATTAACCATCAATAATTATAACAAATATTTCATCAAACAATTCGATAAACGGATCAACTTATTCAAATCTCGCATAATTATCTCGAATACAATAATTAGATAAATCCGTTCCTTCAGTTTAAAAAAAAAACAAAAGAAATAAGAAAGCAAGTTATCAAAAAGTGGATATGGAATGGGGATATATGGAAGGGTTTTGCAAAGAAGAAGAGGGGTTGGGGAGGGGAACCACCTGTGCACTCGACACGAGAAACATCGAGGAAGCAAGCAAGCAAGCAAGCAAGCAAGCAACCAAGCAAGCAAGCAACCAACCAACCAACCAGCCGGTCAGACACATGCACGAGGTTGGTTGTGGACATGTGGGCCGCAAGAGTGACGGATGGCCACATCGCATTTCGTGGCTCCATATCTCTCCGATTTCGCGGGTGTAATTCCCGTAAAGTCGTTTCGAGGCCCTGTTTCGTAGCGGCAACAAAGCGGCAACAAACTTATATTCTTATTATTATTATCATTATTATTAATATTATTATTATTATTGTTGTTGTTGTTGTTATTAATATTATTATTCGACTATTTTATTTTTTTCCTTTGATTTCTTTAGGCACGACCTATCCTTCCGATTACTTTTTTCTTATATATTTTTTGCTTTTTTTTTTATTTTATTTTATTTTTTTAACTTGGAAATCTTTTTTTTTATTTGTCCGGTCTCTTGCATACCATTAGCCGCCGAACGTTAACGGCCTCGATGACCTCTAGACTCCTTCGGTAATTACCGGATCATAGCCGAAAAGCTCCGACTCGCTCGAGGGATCATCCTCTTTCTTCCTTTCTTCCTTTCTTCCTTCTTTCCTTCCTTCCTTCCTTCCTTTCTTTCTTCCATCTTTCTTGCTCTTACCACCTCGTGGGAACATAACATAGATTGCGAGAACGATCCCTGACGATGATGCGTCTTTATTGTCTTACTTTATTATCTTACTTTTCTTTTCCTTTTTTTTTGTTTTGTTTATTCATTTTGTTAGCTATTTTGAAACTTTTCTTTATCCTTAGAACAGTCGTGATGTTAATTAACACATTTTCTTTTTCAATTCTTACTATTACAGCTAATTAATTGGATTATGTTGATCATTGGGAATGGAATATGATCCAGTGGTTTGGAATATGACCGTAGTACGTTAATTATAGTGATTCAGAGATAATTTAGATCACTTAATAATTATTAATTTAATTTTAATAGTAACAAAAAAAAAAAAAAGAAATAATCGATCAATATGTTTAATTAAAGTATAGTTTAATTTATTATGTGATATACATATATTGCATATTATGATGCAATTATATCAACTAATCAAAACGTACGATAATTTGATTCACATAAAATCCGAATTTTTTCTTTTTTATTTAATTAACATAATTTTAATTACATTAATTTTAAACGTACGATAATTTGATTCACATGATTTCCTAATTTTCTTTTAATTAATTAATCAACATAATTTTCATTCTATTAACCATAAACGAAAAGAGGGCTAAAAGAGGAAACAAAAAATAACATTAAAACAAATTCCGAAATAATTAGATTTAAAAAAAAGGATCGTATCAGTTAAAACCGATTTTACTACTTTTTAAGCGATCTCAAACTTCTTGATAGATCGAGATCCATCCATCGATCGATCCATTGATTGATCTTTACTTATGCGCATCGATTTACGTACTTTCGCGACCGATGAAGGGAATAGTTTAAAGCTAGGTAGTAGTAGTAGTAGTAGTATTAGTAGTATCCTTTTTCAGAAAGAGAATCAACCCATCGGCAACTCATGAGCCTCTGGTTTCGGTACTCTCTCGAAGAGAACTTCCCACCGTCATGAGAAAGAAAGAGAGGGAAGAAGAAGAAGATGAGAAGGAGGAAGAGGAGGAGGAGGAGGAGGAGGAGGAGAGTCTCTGGGTCTCTGTTTCCTTGCACAACAAAAAGTGATTAATTACGCTTCTCAAGAGAGACAGAAGAACAGAAAGAAAGAAAGAGAGAGTGAGAGAGTGAGAGAGAGAGAGAACAGTGGCTGTTCGTTTCCTGAGCATCGTTTCAGCAACAACGCTCTCTCTCTCTCTCTTTCTCTTTCTTTCTCATCTCGTAACCTCTCGTCTCCTCTTTTAGCTGATGTGTTCTCTCTTTCTATTTGATTCTCTCTTTCTTGAGAGAAGATCACTGCTTCTCTCTTTATCTCTCGAGCGAGGAGAATCGATCCTCTGCTCTCCGGCATTGTGTCCCTTTTTCTACGTCCACGGCGCAAAATATTGTCGGGTCCGAACTTTCCGTCGACTCTCGTGACCTCTTCTCCTCCTCCACTTTTTATTCTTTTTCTTTTTTTGTATCTTCCTTTCTCTCTTTCTCTTTTTGTTTCTCTGTTTCTGTTTCGGTTGTAAGCTTCTACGTTGGGAGAATCCTCTACTCGCGAAGAAGAAGAAGAAGAAGAAGAGATTTTAACGACACCGCGGGAACGCACGAACGCTTTACTCGATTATTTACGGTACTTAAGTAACTACGAGAGAAAAGCCAGGTTACAGGTGGATGAACAACAACCGTGTTTGGCCGAGTTCCGATCTTAATCTTTTTCTTAACTTTTATTTCCTTTCTTTTTCTTTTTTCCTTAAAATTCTTTTTTTTTCTTCTCTCCTATTCCTTCTTTTTAATTTGCGAGAATATTTGTTGAATCGATGTAGACTTGTTTGTTTAATTTCTTTTTTTTTTGGGTTAGGGGGGGGTTCTCATTATTGTTCTTTTTCTTCTTCTTCATCCATAAGTTAGAAATGTCATTTTTATGATTGGATATTTTGTATTTTATTTATTTATTTATTTCTTTATTTCTTTATTTATTTTAGAATGTTTTTATAGAATATTAATTTAAGACAGGTTTGAGAATTTGCATTTGTTTGATTGATTGATTTATTTCGTTATTCTTGAAAATATTTCAAAATTCATTTGTCAGTGCAATGGGTAGTAGGGAAGTTTCAATTAATTTTTTTTAATCATTTTTGTTTATTAATTTTTCTTCTTTTTCTTTATAAAATATTAAAAGTCATTATTCATCAATGCATGCATTCATTTCACATTTATATGATTTGATTTTATTTTATTTTATTTTATTTTATTTTATTTGTGACGATATTTATGTAAAAGTAAATCAACGTTTAACGTGATTTAATTTATTATTTTATTTCTTTTTATAAATAATGATTAATATATTTTTCGAATTAAAGTAACACAAGTGAATGAAGATATTTCGGTCAATGAGTCAATGGAGTCGGTAAAGAAGAGAAGAGTCCTCGAGAGCTAACGTCAACGACCCTCTGTGCAAACTCATAATTAGACCCCGGGGGCTGTTTCTGACACGTCCATCCCCCTTTTCTCCGCCCTGTATACCAAATATATATATATGTATATATACATACACGTATACATATACAATACAAACACACTATACGATTGGACGACTAGTCGCGTGCCTTACGTAACTCTCTACGTAAACTTCCTTTTGAATTTGCTTTTATATATAAATATGATTTTTATTTTCGTTAAGTACATTTTTAATCGTTCAACAGGACAAAAATATATTTGACAAATCGGTTAACGTTATAATATCAAATTTATTGATTTATTTTTATCGTTGTGTTTTTTTGTTGTTTGTTATTTTATTAATTTATTTCTACGCGAGTAGTTTACGATTTAAATTATTCTATTTTTAATATCTCACATACGAGTATTATATAATTATATCAATTGTATTTATTTTCAATTTAAGATGATACAATTATCGTAACACATTCTGTTATTTAAAAAGAGAATTTACATGAAATCTTCAATCAATCGATTGAATTATATATATATATATATATATATGTATAATATGTGTGTTATGTGTATAAGTCGAGTTTAATGGTTTGATAGTCCGTGAAGAAAAGCGGGTAGAATAATAACAGTCAGTGGAACGAAGGAAGCGGTATAAAATTAGCAATCGACGTTTTAAAATCGTTTGGTTGAAAATTTAGGTAAGAGATTATATAGAAGTATAATATATTACGCGGAAGTCTCGAAGAAGTTGGTTGCTTGATTTTATTCATTCAATGGTTTAAGATAATCGAACTTTGATCGTAACTCGTATATATCCTGTCGTCAGCTTTAAGATTTAAAGCCTATAAATTTCTTCGATTTATATACTCTTATTTACAGAGAATATATTCTTTAAAATTCTCATACACAGAGAACACACACACACACACATAAGTAATTTCTATTTATGATTATTCCTACATATATATTATATTTATTAATTTTTTCGTTTTGTTTTTGTTTTTGTTTTTTGTTTTTTTATATGCACAGAGTATCCAAAATATTCTTCCCATATTAAATATTTTTCCTACCATATAATCTAAGTTAAAAATAAATCTCGTCAATTAAAAATGTATAATTTAAAATACAAAGAACAACATTCGTTTGAACGTATTCGTAAGAAACACACACTCAGTTTTCTTTATTATTTCGTAAAAATTTTCGTAGGTGTGTATTCGAGAAGAAGAAAAAAAAAAAAAAGAAATTCAGGAAAATATGGCGACATGTGAGAAGATTTTTCTCCGAGATTGTCTCCTCTCTCTTTCTCTCGTGTGTTTATTCTGTTTTCTCTCTTTCTCATGGGGTTTTTCCCTCTTCCTCCGATCTTCGTCGTGCTCGAGTAATTCCGAGTAGGGGAATAATATCGGATTCATAAGCGCGGGCATAGAGGGCTGCGGCGGTTATCATAAATAATGCAAACAATCACGCGTTTCACCCTCACCCCGTTACCACCCTCTCCCCTCTCTTCTTCTTCTTCTTCTTCTTCTTCTTTTTCTTCTCCCTCTTTTCGTCGCAGTCAGCATGCCGCTTTCCATGATTCGTAACTCGCGTCGGGGGCGCGAATTCGACGCCCAAGGACAAAGAGACTTCTGCTTCTACCCCATCGTTAAAACCTGGTCCATCCGTTCGTTCGCCCTTTTAATACTGTTAGGGGTTGCGAATCGCGCCTCTCGATGCTTCGATGCTCTTTCCTTTTTCTTTTATTTGTATTTTTTACTTTTGCGATATTTAAATTTCCAAAATGTTTGTTTTTATATGTGGATGTGTTTATTCGTTTAATTTAGAAATGTAATATAATAATAATAGTGTTGTATTAATTATTGCAATTTTGGTAGAATAATTATTATCACTATTATCAATCGTATCAATGAACATTATTTTATTATTAACCCTTTGTACTCGAATTTATATTTTTCATTTATATAATTTTATTTTTATATTTTTTATTTTTTATTATATATTCGCATATTATAAATAAATAAAATATGCGTAGTTAAAAGAAAAAGTCATAGTTGATATGTTCTAAACTGCATTGAATTAATTTCAGTTTTTTAATTTTTGTATTTTTATTATATTATCTCCGTAGCGGAGCCCTTTGAGTGCAAAGGGTTAATTTATTTTTTTGTTTTTCTACAAATAATTATTATTACATTCAATCAATCTAAATATATAAATAAAACGTAAAACATTAAAGAAATGAATCAAATCTTTTCAATGTGCATAGAAAAAATTATAATCTTTTATTTCGGAAACAAGAAAAGACATATAATCATGATGAAGAGGAAGTGGGGGATAAGGAAGGGTGTGTGTATATATATATATATGTGTGTGCATGGAATAAGGGACTTTCGTTTGCAAAAGGGAGAATACCTTCGCACGTGCATGGTTTAGCTCGTTCAGTACTACTCTTAAGCATTTACGAGCGTGCTCGTGCTTGTAACATCGGAAACGACTAGATATTATTTCGAACCTATTCGTGATATATAGACACATACGGAAGAGAAAAGCCTCCTCTTTATATGCTTCCCATTTTTCTACGGAGTTCTCCTATTGCGGGTCGCTATAACGACGACACCCAACCTCGCTTTCACGCAACACGAAACAAGAATCGTTTCTGTGTAACGTGCATGCTTTATTTCATCTTATGATTCATCGTTTAAGTTCACGTTCTATATTAGCATTTAGAAATATTTTCTTTTCTTTTTTTTCTATTTGTAATATAATATACAAAATTTAATATTAATCATAATTATATTTTATAATCACATTTATATATGTATTTTGTGTTTTATTATATTGATATTTTATTATTCTATTAAAATTTGAAAAGAATTGTGTTCAACATTACGTTGAATAATATTTAGAATAAAATGTTAAATAATTTTACATATAATATAGAATTTGTGGGACGTTTTACTAATAGTTACATAATTTTTCGTTTGGTTTGGGGGCGGGGGGGGGAGAGAGGGGTAGGTAATTGCTACTTTCTTTAATGAATGATCCAAACTATTTATCCTTACATCGAAAGAATTCTCTCGTGTTTTTAGTATAACGCTTTAGACGTTGAATATTACTGGCAAATATTTCTCCGTGTCCAACTTTTTCACCCTGAATCAACATCCCGAAATACGTGGTTTATTTATTCGAACGCGCGTTGCGAGACTCGATTCGACATGGTTAAAAAGAAGATGGACCGAGAGAAAACGTGTCTGTCTAACGTCAATTAGGCGACCGATTCGAAAACTCACGTTCTTCTAGAGATTTAAATTATTCCTAATTTAAATAGTCTTTCTCTTTCTGTCGTTTCCTTTTTTTATTCTTTTTTTAAAAGAACAATTCTATTGATTACATAAATAGAAAAGAACCTCGGAAAAAGTACTTTTTCCGAAAAGTAGTGATGTTTTTTCCGAAAAGTAGTGAGGTTAGGAATAAACTATAAAAATATAATTTATTTATTATTACGAATATAATATCATTATAAAATATTAATTAAATATACAAGTCGAAGTTTAAGCGCAGTATTCACAAATATCATTAACCAATATCGTTCCAAACAAAAATTCAGTATACCAAGAATCGTATGATTCCGATCTGTTAAAGTCTACTTTTTACAACGATCAAAACCTTCAGTTAAATCGTCTCTCCTTTTCTATAGATAAATATATAAGAAAAGGAAAATGTACATCACGAACGTTTGTGGTCATCCCTCTTAAGTTCACGAAACTCTTGTGAGATACATTCGTCGTTGACCCTAAATGGAACTTGAACTTGCCGATTGAACTTACATTAGTGTAAAAAGAAAAAAGAAGAGGAGGTTTAAGGTAGGAAAAGATAAAAAGAGAAATAAATAAATAAATAAATAAAAGCAAGAAATTAAAGAAGAAAAGGAAAGAGATTCATTCGGTCGGTTAGTTCGATCGATTCAACAACTAAGGGCGCATACAAAATTAGCCGATTTACGAATGCATGCTTTTTATAGTAGAATTATGGCCGGTGCATTCAACAAATTGGCGATTTTTCTTGTCGTTTGGGTTACGGACCTACCGGATTCATTCTCTCTCTCTCTCTCTCTTTCTCTCTCTTTCTGTATAGGTTGTTGGTTTGTTCGTTTTATTTTTTTCTCTTTCTATCTTTTCGTGCCCTTTGGCTACTACACAGGCGAGGGAGTGCTTTATCGATGAGATCGTTAATACTTTGGATCGTCGGATGTTTTGCTGGTACGATCGGCCGTCTATCCGTCGCGATCGGCGACCACCCGACGTGCCGCTTCGTGTCTCCTCGAATCGATGCAAAAGGGGACTACTACTACTACTACTACTCTACCATCTTTTATTTTCCTTTATCTTTCTCTCTTTCTTATTTACTTTCTTTGACTTTATCTTTCTTATAAAATTGGTAGCTGAATACTCTCTCTTTCTCTTTCTCTCTTTCGTCACCCCGTTCGATACATCAAATCTTTTTCTTCTTTTTTTTTTTTTTTTTTTATTTCTATTCAACAATTTCTAACCATTCGCAAGATCTTACCAAACAGAAGTATCAATGTGTTTCTGGTTAACGTCAGTTATATTTCTTTTTCTTCTTCTTCTCCTGCAATTTCCGTTTCGACGAGTCTATAAATTCAACCCGTGTAACAACGATCTGTTTGCTATCCGCGAGTTGGTATCCTGATGATTTCTAAAGTGGTTTAACTAGATATTTGGATAATTCATTTCATAGTGGTAACATCTCGGTGTTTAGTATAACATTGCTTGAATGTATATTCTAATCTCAATTGAATATACACGTGTGGGTGTTACGTATACACGTGTTCTAATTTAAATATCTTCTATCATACTCACGTGTTTTAGATATTTGTGTACACACATATATATATAAGTATTTTATTTTTTAATTAAATGGATATTAATTTAAATATGTTTATGTGTGTGTATATATAGATATTTAAATATATGAATTTTTTTTGTATATATATATATATATATTTAATGCATTCTCGTTTACATTAAAACAACAATTTACATAAAAATGAAAACAAAATATATATGTGTTTTATTTCAATTATATTTGTAAGGTGAATTCTCGTTTTATAGTGTTCTCGTTTAAATGTTCCACATTACACGTGCGTATTTAATATTTTTTAATTTATTTTTTGTTTTTTTTTTTGTTTTTTAAAAAAGAATCTCTAAGAAGACGTCGCGTCGTAATTCTCTCCAATTATACTTTCATATTGGAATAAGAAAAAGTAGAAGAAGAAGAAGAAGAAGAAGTAGGTGGAGTATAGCTCGATCACATTGACTAACCAATCGATCGATCGATCGATCGATCGATCAGGATTTTATGATAGCAAATGCCGTATTTTTACGATGCGTCAGACGGAAGAGGAGACCGCTCCTGTGCAAAAAGGCGGCGTGCGTTTCGCGACGAAGTCTCCAAGAGAGATAAATATAAATATTGATCGAACGAAAGTTTCATCGTTACCGAGTTACCGATTTTCTTTAACCCCCGTCCCCAATTATCGTATTAATCCTATTAACCCTTCATTTTATTTCATTTCATCAATTTATTATGAATAGATGCATTTTTATTATCCTAAAATTATCGAAAAGAATATTTTTATTTTTAATTACGTTAATTGGATCAAATGTTTCCATATGGTATTATGAATTTAATAAGATTGTATTAAATTATTTTTTTTTCTAGGTTTATTATTATTACTATTTTTTTTTTTTTTTATAAATTGTGGAATTATTAATTTTAGGTAAATTTTTTTGGCAAATAGACAAAATACAACTTTTGGAAATCATTTTTTTTTTGTAAATTCTAACACTATGCAACTTTGGATAGGAATTTTGTCAAAATCTTTTAAATATATTAACCGATAACAGGGGTCAACAAATATTATATATATATATATATATATATAATAATATCATTGTGAGATTTTTATGACGCACCCAATCTTCTTAGAAAATAATTCAAATAGCAAATTTAAAAATTACTATATTTCCTATTAATTGAAAAAATATTGATTAAAAACAATCATTCCTATTTAATAACATTTCCTTTTAACCCAATAACATTGAAAAACGTACACACGGAAGAAGAAAAAGTACAAGTAACAAAAGATAAGGTAGATGAGAAACGTTGAGACTGTTAAGGAAAAGAAGTTAGAGTAGGAAGAGAAATAAAATAATAAAAAGAATAACCAAAAACAAAAAGACAAATGAATCAGCAAAAGAATAAAAATAAGAATAAGAGGAAAAAAAAGTAAAAAACCTGACCCAAACGGACGTATCCATGGATTGGCAGACGTTGGCATACATATTGCATGCCGCCTTCGACATATTTATTGGCATCTCTATACACCACAGCTACAAACATGATTCCTACCTACCTACCTACCTACCAACCTACCTACCTACCTAACTTATCTCTTTCTCTCTTTAAGTCAGTGTTGCCACACTGCAAAAGAGTTAACTCTCCCCGTTGCTTCTCGTAAATGAATAAAGTATTTCGTGTTGTCTCCGTGTGTTCCTCGTTCAAATGGACAGACAGACGGAAAGTTTTTCTTTCATCAGCGCGTGGACGCAGTTTTGAAACGTTGACGTAGCCACCAGCCGACGTTTTCGCGGTCGATTGGCGTTTCGCGAATGATCGATGTTAGAATTATGACAGGAGGCCGTCTCGTCGGATTACTTGCTACGAGACCACCCCATTCTATATATATATATCTTTTTTTTCTCTTTCTTACCCTATTTCATCGAATGATCCAATAGTTGATCCTTTTCAAAATCCTTCAGGATCAGGAGACTATCAAATGCAACGAAATATATATATTTTTTATATATTTTATATATTTTTACCATAATGCGGATCAAATGACAAAATTATATATTTTATTATTCATTTATGCAATAAGAATTTGTGTGTTAATTCATCAAATAGTGCAATATAACTTGTTAACAAATTCCTCCCAAAAAATTAACAATCGATCATTCGATTAATCATGGTAGGCTAAGTGTTAAAAAAGAAATAGAATTAAGTAAATAATAAAGATCAATGGAAACACAAAAAATGAACAATTTCGTGAACATTATCAAAGACACTCGTCTAGTTAAAAAAAGAAATAAATAAAGAGATAGAAATATAGGGTGTTGTACAGAGAGAAATGAAAGAAGAAAAAGGGGGTGGCAAAAGGGAAGAAGTAAAAGGAGGAGAAGGAAAAGGAGAAGGAGAAGAAGGAGGAGAAGGAGGAGGAGGGTGGGTCGAGCTGTCAGAGGCAGAGACGTTCGGGGATGGACCCCATCCTCGTCCTTGTTGTCGTCCTTCTCGTCTGTAATCGCAAGGGCGGCGACGACGTAGTCCTGTCTCCGACAGGATCACATCGCCACTGGGTTCTAGCTACTCTACCTATTCTACCTATACACACTTATACATAGACCAACTTGTATAGAGAATACACATATACATATATAACAACGTCTGCCAATCTCTATCCTATGCCTAACGCTAAATCAAGTCAGAGATTGTCTCATTGTGTTGTATACGTTCAAGACAACATATAATAAAGAAATGATTACTTTTTGATTATATTAAAGTTCTATTTCGATCATTAATCCATAGTTATTAATCCTTTAGATCGATCTGATGTGTAATCGTTATATTTTGTTTTTATACAAGTATTGATAATTAAATTTACAAAAAAAARAAAAAAATAGATAGATAGTGAGAAGTATTAATCATTTATTCCTTTTTTATTTTATAAGATTGAAATGTAGATTAGATTCATTGTAATTTTTATTAGAATCGTTTTGATCAATGATCTAAAGGGGGGGGGGGTGAATCTTTGTAATGCTAGATTTATTAATCGAATATGGTTATACTACGTTTTATAATAATTTTTTCATTCTAATTGCATCTTATGATTTTTAGTATACTAGAAGTATACTTGAAGTTCGATACATTTAATGTGTTAATGTACAATATTTAGAGTCTTGATTTGATTTAACACGAGAGTATAATTTGATAAACATTTAGAATGTAGGATTAGAAATATATATATATATATATAATTTATTTAAAAAGGTTTGTAAGATTTTAATTAATTGTAGAATAGAATAGAATAATATTTATTTATTGAAAGAGGAAATTGTCAATTATATTAATATGCAGAGATTGAATTAAAAGTCAAAAACAAAAAAAAAAAAACAAAAATCAAAAAAATCAAAACAAAATGAAAAATAAGAAGTAGAGGGAAGAATCTATTAGATCGATTGATACTAAAGGTATCTAAAGTAAAAAAAAAAGACCAGGAAGCTTTAGTATCTCTCTTTTAAAGTCGACTAGACGTGGTTGGTTGGGTTGGTAGGGGGTCCCATGAAACGTTCGTTCGTTCATTCGTTCTTTGCTTTCCTCGAAGCCTAGGATCGCATTAACATTCCAACAGAACCAAAATTATTTATAGCTTCATCCAACATATCTCAAGGATGTAAATCACTAACGTTTCTCTTTAATTTGGAAGTTCTTTCCTCTCCCTCCCCCCCCCCACCCTTCTCTCTCTCTCTTTCTCTATTCTTTTTTTATCTTGAAATCTTTGATTTGAAGTATACGCATGTTAAAATACGTTTTAAATCCAACCAGTTTTGAATGTACAAAGTGTATTCAAGTGTCGACTATAATTCGCTTATTTGTCAAGAGAGTTAACCGTATTTCTTACTTTTTTTTTCTTTTTATATAAAAAAAAAAAAGAAGAGATAGAGAGAAAGAGAAGACATGACAAATGAACTATTAGCGTTTACTTAGCATCGCTTAGCGTCCATGGCGAATTTCAACGAGCGGAGAAAATTGATTACTGGAATTTCTCTATATCGGGAAAGTGAACACAAAACATTACCATCTCTTTTTCTCTCTATCTTTCTTTCTCACACATACACATACACACACTATTTCTACAGTCGACTTGCAAAGATTCAACAAAGTTATATACTACGGTTGAACGAGATCGATCAAGTTGCTCGAACATATCCGAGTTACGTTCTCGCAAACTAAGTAGCGAATACAACTGACTGCACTTAGGTAACAAAAAAAGATACCAGCAACAACAACAACAGGAACAAAAAATGAACGCGAATGATAAAAGGTATCAAGGAATGAATAAGAAGGTAGTAAGAGAACAGAATGAGTGAAAGAGAGAGAGAGAGAGTAACGCACGTATATACAACGAAAGAAAGAAATAACGAAATAAATAAAAGAGGAAAAAAAGAAAGTAAGGAAGGGAGGAAAAAGGAAGAGGGTTGGAGGAAGGGGGGAAAGAGTTGGTCGGTGGTAATTGGCGGGCAAGACGGATGGCGGTACTTATTTGCACTCGGTCTTTGGAATTAAAAGTACCGAGCAGGGTGCTCATTAATCTCGGCAAGTCCACGGCGAAAGAGAGAAGCCACGTTAAGGCTTGGAATAAGGAAAAGGAGAGCAACACGTTAAGACAGAATAAGAGAGAGAGAGAGAGAGAGATAGAGAGAGAGAAAATCGAAGAAGAGAGGACTCCTGCTACCGGCGAACGCGTTCACCGCAGGATGTAATCGCCGAACAAACTGAAGGTCCGCGGACAATTTCCATCAACAAGATTTACGCGGCCCGGACGCAATCAGCCTTCTACCACCTTCTTCCCTTTTCTCTTCTTCTTCTTCTTCGTTCATCTTTCTTCTTCATCGGTTAGTTCGTTCGTTCCGTCGTTCCTCTTTCGTTTACTCGATCCTTCTCTTAAGTATCGGGGGCCCCAATACTTTTACGTCTTCAGACTTTCATCTCTTTCTCTTTTCTTCTTTATCTTCTTCTTCTTGAGAACCTACCGTTTGTCGAGAAGCAACAGGGGGAGGGTTTGGGTGAACAGAAACGCGTAAGCTTAGCTTCTTCTTCTTCCATCTTAGTTCTTCGTTGTGGTTATAATTCTCTCTTTCTAACTTTCTTCTTCTTCTTCTTCTTCCATCTTAGTTCTAAGTTGTGGTTATCATTCTCTCTTTCTAACTTTCTTCATCTTCATTTTCTTCTTCTTCTTCTTCTTCTTCATCATCTTCTTCTTCTTCTTGTTCGAGCCTATCTCGGTCTTAGTCAGTTTCACGAGGAGCTGACTCGGGCGCAGCTACCATTTCTCGGGCGGTGATTGGCTCCGCAGGGGGTGGCGCATGCGCACTGCCTGCC
This sequence comes from Polistes dominula, assembly GCF_001465965.1. The sequence continues at coordinate 1,125,761 of NW_015148983.1, forward strand.
TGCTTGGTTGCTTGCTTGCTTGCTTGCTTGCTTGCTTGCCTGCCTTGGCTGCCATACCCGCCCGCCCGTTACCCGCATCCGCTCCTGCTCCCGCTGCCGACATTAACATTCCTAACATCACTTTTTACTGCGCTCTTTGCGCGTGATAGATCGTGCCACGAGTTTCTGGACATCCCCTTTCTCTTCTTTCCTCCCTTTTTGTACTTTTTTTTTGCTTCTTGTATTTTAAGTATACACATATATATTATATATATAGATGAACTTTTTTCTGATATTCGTAAATTTTTTGTACGAACAAGTAAATAGAATAATATGAAATATAAAAAGATTAATTCGTTGATTAAATTGATTCGACGACGTCTCAATAATGATATAATATAACATAGAAAAGAAGATTATTAGATTTTCTGTATTGGAAAGTGCTCGAGGGGTCCCCACCCCATTCCCCCTTACAAGTCCGCGAATACGACTACTCCAGAAGGTGGATAACGTTCAGCCGATGCATAAGGGTATATTGGCACTGCGGGGGTGCTACTCTGTGCCCAAAGCAAACGCAGCTCTACGAAGAAGGAGTAGTTGTAGTAGAAGAAGAAGAAGACCAAGAAGAAGAAGAAGAAGGAAAAGGTAAAGGTAAAATAGAAAGAGAAGGAGAAGCTTGCAAACGCACAGGGCCCCGTAAGTCCCAGAGAGGATACCCTATGAACACGATGCTACGAAGCACGTCGTATTGCTTTTCTCTCTCTCTCTCTCTCTCTCTCTTTCGTTATACTCCACACACATGCAATCCCTGCACGTGATTTAATGCCTCCCGAGCCGTGCTCCTTATTTATGCACCGAACATGCATACACGCTTAGCCTTAGCAACGGTTAAGGCCCCGTACCTATATCCCATACGGCTCGACAAGCACCACTGGGGACCCCTACTCTCTATCTTTCTCTCTCTTTCTTTCTGCGTACGTCTGTGTTTCTCTTTCTTTCTTTCTTACATATACGGACCTCGCATATTATAGAGTCTGGACTCCGACGACGATATTAAAAGGACGAAAGAGGTGGAGAAGGAGGAGATGGTGGTTATGGTGGTGGTGGTGGTGGTGGTGATGGTGGTGGTTCGGGCCGAGCGGAGGTGAAGCACAACACGCGAGGGACCCAAATATAGACTCGCACGAAATTAGTAACTCCTCTCTCTCTCTCTCTCTCTCTGTCTCTTCCTCTTTCTCTGTCTTCCTTTTTTTTCTTTTATGCTTTACCTTTCCTTTATCTTCTTTTCTCTTTTACGAGCAATTCGTCGTCGGACACGATCCTGCCACGAATCACGATCGACGACAACAACGATGACCAACCAACCAACCAACCAACCCTTTCTTCCTCTCTTCGACTACACCTATTGTTTCTTCAACGTGAATATACACTTCTCTTTCTCTGTCGTGTCTCGAATAAGATGCTGACTTTCTAATGACAGTTAGGGTTGTTCTAATTTGTTTTTTACTTGTTTGCTTATACATTCCTACACACACGCATTATCGTATTATATATTTGATGTCTTAGAAATTTTTATTTAGAAAAATATACACATTCAAAGTTAATGTTTGTGGAATTGCAATTAGTGTTGAACAAGGTATGATATAATTATATTAATATAAATATTTATTTTGTTGAATTTTATAGAATTTTTGTTTCTTTGTTAAAATCAAAATTGACCGATAAAAGTTTCAAAAGCGTATTATTATTTGATATAAAATATACGAAAAGAGATGGTTTTCACAGAAATATTTTGTGCAGAATTATGAATGAAGAAGGTTTTGTAAAAAAAATATATAAAAAAAAAAAAAATATATAAAAAGGGTCCCATACCAAGCAAGTGGAATTTGCGAGTAGGTAGAAATTCGGTCGGATCGATAATTTGTCGGATGAAGATAAAAAGTCATCCATCTTGTAGGGCCGTCAAGTAGGAATGTTAGGAATGATAGCGTAGGACGTTTTATACATTGGTAATACGTCCAACTATCGCTGTGGTGAAACGTTTCAGGAATGTGGAGACTATGCGGACGAAGTTAAAATATATTTAGTTCTTTGCATTCTCGATATTGATCGTACTTGTCTCCATCTGTCGTTGTTAGATTGATCAAGAAAATTGATCTATATTTTCTTGTCTTCTACTTCTTCATATCCTAATCAATAAACATCTTCGTACTACACGAAAGCAAATATTTTACGATATCAATAAACATAATACAATTTAAATAATAAATTATTTCTCAAATAAACAATTCTAATAATAAATTTAAATTTACAGTTAGGTATGCATCTACTGCAAGGTAAAATATATATATATATATATTTTTTTTTTTATGATTTAAATATAATTAATTTAAATACACAGTATAGATGGCAATATATTGTCAAATAAAATGAAATATTAATAATAAATCTTATCGAGAAAATATTAGTATAATATTGAAATAAAATAGAATAAACATTTTCTATTACAAAAAGAAAATTTTTGTCGGAATAAATGTAATGGAAACAAAAAAAAAAAAAATACAAATTATACTAAATATATACGTGTATGTATATATGACGTAAATGCAAATGAGTGAAGTCAATCGTTTTGCCGAGGTAGATAACGAGAAGATAAACGTCGATTACACAGGAAGGTACACGAGTAGACGCCGGAAGGTCTTGGAAAAGTAGCAAGTATAGTACATACGTATGTAAGTATATACATAAGTATGTATGTATATATATATGCATGTAAGTACTTACCTACGTTGAACACGTTAGCGTGGCGAGTAAGGTGATACGGCCGGAAGTCACCTGCCTCGTGTGCATAAGTGAGCATAATTCACTTGGCTCACGGTAATTCGGTAAGGGTCACGTGCGAAGAAAATAGGTCAAATGCTAATTCATTCCTGTGGTATCTTTTATGGCCTCGAGAATTAACCGATAAAAATGGTACTTGTAATTTTAATTACCTTATAAAATAATTTACGTGTTACGTGTTCTATTTGTAGAAAAACAAAACAAAAAGAGGAAATTAATGTGATTTGGAATAATTGGACGAATTGAATTTGGGTATGTTATTTTATATTTTTTGTTTTGTCATAGAAAAAAATTATGAAGGGATAATATAAACTTTAGGGGTAAGTTCATATGTAGAAAATACAGGAACGTTTCACGTAATTACCCGTTTCCCTTGACCAGCTACTTAAGGCAGCACGTCAGTTCCCTTAACCCTCTTCGCTACCAGGAGTTAAGGATCGTGTAAACGTCGAGGGCATGCGAGCACTTTTAATTGCCACGCATATCGCTGGAGCACCGAGATATGGCGAACACCATAAGAAAAACAAGAAGAAGAAGAATCAGAAGAAACAGAAGTAGAGAAAGAAGAAGATAAGGAAGATGATGATGATGAGGATGAGGATGAGGGAGACGTTGGTGAAGGTAATACGAAGATCGAGTGAGAAAAACTTTAAAGAGTAGGAGGAGGAATAAGAAGAAGAAGAAGAAGAAGAAGAAGAAGAAGAAGAAGAAGAAGAAGAAGAAGAAGAAGAAGCAGGAGCAACCATGGCGGGAGGAAAAGAATTTTAATTGCCAGAGCAACCGAGGAGAGTCCGGCTTATGGCTATATAGCAACCACCATAAGGTTGAGGTCGAGCCTGCTGTCCAGTACAGTGCTGGGAACCAAACAGCTTGGTAGCCAATGGGATCATATATCAACTACTGCTCCGGTAGGCAGGAACAAAATGGCGTCTGCGATTAGATTGTTCTTTCGTCTTGGGTCTCTTAAGTTTCTTTCTTATTTTTTTTACAATTTACCGAATGTTCAATATACTTCTTAATGGCTAATACCCTTTATAATAGTCGATTAGTATTCATCACCAATAACATTTATTTTCAGAATCAAATTGAAGATTTTTCAATGAATATATTAGAACATGTATTACGTACAAAATTAATGTTAATTTATTTAGAAATTATTTAGATGTATTGCATTGCATATACGAGTACAAAATTAATTAGAAATCAAGCAACGTTCGAGTTTCAAAACGAATTGTTCGAAAGAAGAACAAAATAAAACAAAACGAAGAAATTTTGTTGGTTCGCAATGAGTTTTAAAGATGCTAATTTCGACCCATATTGCAAGGAAAGAAAAAAAGAAAAAAGAACGAAAAGAACCAAAAGCGAAGGTGCCTCCTGTGCAATACGCGAGTATTGCAGTAAAGTACGTGCCTATACCCGTTAGGCTGGAGGTGTTGTTTGCAAGCACGTTTGCAATAAGGCAGGTGTCTTCGAAAAAGGATTTCGTTTATCGTTTGGATGTGCATGCTCGTTTTTATTCGTCAGTTGATGAGGAACCAAACGTATGTGAAAATTAGACTCGATCCGGAAGAATGATCTACGCACACACTTATCTTTTTTAGCTTACGTTAAAGTTACTGTAAATGTGTGTTGTAATCTGCTCCGCTTTTACGACTTTTCTTTCTTCCTTTCGTACAACCTAAGGAAGTCGTATTTTAACTTGCCTAACGAGTTTCTCACTATCTATGTACTTTAATTTATATATTCACGTATATTTTATGCAAGTGTCAAATATTAAAGGGACTTGGACATTTTGTGACGTGATCGAATAACATAAAATTGTGTGTCATTTATGTCAGAAGGAATAAAAAATGATTGGAAAGGGTTGAAAGATCGAAATACGATAATTGTTATCGTTTTATCAAATCGTGGTAAAGAGGATTGGAAGAAAAATATATGTGACACATGAATTTATTATTTAAAAAAAAATATATCATATATATTAATAATTAAGTAAATAAAATAACACATTCATCTTTATTCATTTTATCATACGTAAAATTGAATACTTAAAAGAACAAATGTTCTTTTAAGTACAGGTACTTAAAATTTGTTGCATTTGGTTTGTATTTATTTTTTTGGTTTTTGTTTTTTCATTTCCATTCGAAAAGTTTGAGGAATTGCAGCGTGGGTTTCGTTAAGAGGGAAAACGTACCAGGCGCACCTTGCGCAAGGCGTGAAAGAAGGACACGATGGTATCCATCAAGGTGTCGGAGGTAACCTAGGCTTGTGTGGGTGGTTTGACTCAGCTGTTGTTGGTACACCTGCTTGTTGGGATATGAAAGAAAGAGAAAGAGAGAGAGAGAGAGAGAGTAACCTTTGTGTTCCTTGTCCAAAGACGGAACCACGTTGCATTTACATACGCGTTTCGCGCGAACACAATGTAATTGTTACCTCATAATGCTTGCCCCTTCACAAATGCCTTCCTTCTAACAACTTACTCTTCAAACTCATATATATCCCACTTATTTCACATTTTTTTTTTACTTATCTTTGCTAAACAAAGTTAAAAAAAATTTGTTTTTTTTTTTACCTGCTTGCTTACAATGTTTGTTTGATTCGCTTTTATTAAGTTTGTTTTTGTACAATTAAATTTTTCGTTTCCTCGTATTCGTCGAATAGAAAAATTTAATTGGTAAGATTGATGATGATAGTTTTGATTTTGTTTAAATAAAAAAAGAAATGATATTATATATATATCTCTTGTAAATTTAGTATATGGAAAATAATTTATAATATAATAGTCAAATTTCATATGACGTTTCTCCAATGTTGACCTAACATCAGAGTCGATAATACCAGTTATTTAAAGACTTGTGTCTAAGGGGCAAACAACCCTATACGTATTCCCATGAAGCCACAGGTGCGTAAATTAGTTTTTCGAGAAGTTTCAATGGTGGGACGACTATGGCTCGTGGTAAAGCAAATTCTTCGGTAGTATCGATATCTTTTCTTTACACACATACATATACACGTGTGTGCATGATGAGATGTGGCGTAATAGCGTATGGAAAACATTCAAAATGAAGTTATCGTTTAAAAAGGACTTTACGATTATGGCGACAGAGACGAGACACTCCTATAGTCCATGGTAGTAGTGTTTGTATTTAATAATAGTTGTTGTAATAGTAGTGGTACTAACGATCACCAGGAAAACAAAATTAAAAAAAAAATAAAAAGAAGAAGAGAAGGGAAAGGATGGACGACGATTTTCGAGACTCGCGTATGTGGAAACCCAAACGATTAAAAAAATATGACGAGCATTCATTTCCACGATCATAAAATCATTAGCATAGAAATTCCTATACCTGAGAGAGTATCTTTCTCTCTGCAAGTCTCGAACAGAGTGGAGGATTCGTGTTCAGAGGTGAGGCGCCCTCTAACCCCCTTCACCCTCCTTCACGTTCACCTCCACCTCCTTCTTTTGCTATTCGTTTTCTTCTGCTTCTCCATCCCACCCCCCAATCTCTCGGAACTGTATCTCTCTCTCCCCCCTCTCTTAACAACTCCCATGGGACTCCCTCGTGTTTCTTCTCCGTACTCTATCTCTCTTTCTCTCTCTCTCTCTCTCTCTCCCTATGGCTGATTTATAAACATATAATGTGACGAGGGTGTGGCCGCGCTACCACATAATGATAGGCCGACGTTAATTACGTTTGGTTAACTCATTTATGACCGGGCCCGTTCAACCTATCTCTCTTCTCTTCTCTTCTCTTCTCTTCTCTTCTCTTCTCTTCTCTTCTCTTCTCTTCTCTTCTCTTCTCTTCTCTTCTCTTTCTTTCTTTATTTNTCTTCTCTTCTCTTCTCTTCTCTTCTCTTCTCTTCTCTTCTCTTCTCTTCTCTTCTCTTCTCTTCTCTTTCTTTCTTTATTTATTTATTTCTTTCTTTCATTTTTTCTCTCTCGAAGTTGTGCGAAAATTCGTAGGGGCGAAATTTCGATGCAATAAATCATGAAAAGGTTTAAAACGTATCGTCACCGTCTTCTTTCCTTTCTTTCTATCTTTCTATATTTCTTTCTTTATTTATTTATTTCTCGTATTTATTTTGATTTCTTTTTTTTTTTTTTGGTTTGTTTTGTCTTGGGGGCAGGGATTGGGTTCTTCCTTTTTCTTTTTTTTTTTTTTCTCCTCCTCTCATTTTCTTATGCGACCATATAATTTATTATCGTTCATTTCGAGAGAAACGCATTTTTTATGGATTAACCTACGTCGAACGCCGATATAAAACACATCGTTTTCTTGTGAATGTAGAAGAAAAAAAAAAAAAAAGAAAAAGAAAAAAAAAGAATTGACATTGGAGAATGAGAGAAAAGATATCGATGGTTTTTCCCATTTTATATACGTTAAATAACGATTTACATATTCGTGTGTGCCTAGCATATAAATATGTGTTTTGTTGAAGGATGCGTGGAAAAATTATGTTGAGGTATGTCGTTAAGTTAAGGAGACCTGAACAGAGAAATAGAAAAAGAGAAAGAGAGAGAGAGATATACCATGGGATTTCTTCTATAGGTATATGCAGTAGGGCAGTAAATCAGTGGAACACAACGAGAAGAACCATAGGCTTGTGGGGTTATAACAGTCCTGTTAAAAACTTATACACATATTTACTTACACACTATTACTTCTATTCGAGAATGAAAATAGCTTATTTCTTTTGATGGACGGAATTACGATCTAGTCCTTTGGTTAATATTATAATTATTATTGATTATGTTTATTTTAATATGGTATATAATTAAATTAGTAAATTTAGTATTATATTTAATTTTCAATTTACGCAAGAATTTATCGAATAATCAATGATATTTTAGATATTATTTATCTTTCTAAACAAATTTGTTAGACATATATCAAAGTCCAATAACAATTATCAATCGTTTGTTATACAAATGATTGGTTATCAACATAAATCGATCAATCAATCTCACGATAGATTAATATTTCAGATATTATATAGAATATTTATATATGTTATACACGGTGACATTTTAATTACTATGATGTAGCAAAAAATGTCTCCAACCGATAGTTCGCGTTCCTAATAAATTAGCTCGACACCCTAAGTCATCTATGATGATACTAGAAAGGGAGAAGAAAAAAAACCATTGTTCCTGGCTTTTGACTCGAATGGAATTCCTTGACCTATAGTTATAATCTTCTTTTATTTTCTTCAGAGAGACGACTCTGAGAGACGATAAAATATCCCTGCCCTTTCTCTCTCTCTCTCTCTCTCTTTCGTTTTCTGTTGGCGTGCGCGCTCGCGCGCGCGAGAAAGAGTTTCTTTCGAGTCATGTGGAGATCAAACACCGTGTGTGCCTAGCTAGAAAGACTCCCACAGCCTAAATGGTGAAGGCGAGTTGAAATATCGCGTTGGGTCTCCCTATATGTTAATCTCCGCATTAGCATAATACCGTGATTCTTCAAGGATCATTTGGAAATGCAAATAAATAATTTATAATAATAAGAGCGGACGTCCTGTTGTGGCAGCCTTACATTCATACGTCACCTTCTTGCTCCGTTTTACTTCTACATCTTCTATATATATATAGAAGCTTACTTATATCCATGTATGTATGTGTGTGTGTCTGTGTAAAACAATTTTTAGTATTCTCAGTTTCTTTTTAACATTTTTATCGACAGTACAATCTTTTAACACCTTCATAAAAACTACTTTAAACACGTTACCTATATTCATAATTTGTAATAAATGTATCATACATAATGTTTTCTAATATTTGGGACAACTTTGGGACAACTTTGGGATAACTTTGGGACAACATGTATTCTATTCTATCTTCTTTTAAAGTAATAACTAATTTTAATGGTTTTCATTAAAAAACATTTATAAATAATCCTACTTCTAAATACTTTTTAGAAATACCCTATGAACTCATCAGATCAAGTAGACGCGTACTGTTTGAAAATTCAAAGTCGATTTTCTCGAAAACGAAAAGTCTTAAACGAAAAATGTTTATTCTATATTATCGATTTATTTTTTCATGTAGAATCACCCCCTTTTCGCTTGTACCATCAATATATATTAATAATATATTATTTATTTATTTATTTATCTTTTTATTAAAAAGAGAATAGTACAATTTTTGTAAAACAACTTTTACAATCAATTAAATTTATTTCTATCTTAAAATTACCAAATAATAATAAAAACAAAATACTAATATGAAAAATATTATCAGATACTCGAAGAACAAAGTAAAATTTTATTCGAAATGTATACGTTGTAGCAACGTTATTGTTATTATCTCAAGATAATAAAAAAGATAAGAAAGAATGAAATGAAATAAAAAATAGAAATAAAATATTGGAAAGTCAGCAAGCAATCGGGCTAATAGGGAGGACGATCCTGTTTGCTTGTTGGCCTTCCGGTGAAGGAAAGGCACGACGACGACTACGACTACGACGACGACGACGACGACGAAGGAAGGCAACAACTAGCAACCAACGGGTCCCGTGAGTTTATGATTTTCTGTGCCAGGCCACCGGCCGTATCGAGCATATCCCACTATTTTACGATATCTAACCAGCTTCGAATTTACGTGGACGTTTATAACCGGGCCACGTGAATGGGAGGACGAACGAAACGAACGAAACGAACGAACGAACGAACGAACGAAACGAACCTTTCGTTTATCCACTAGTTAGAAAGAGAAAGACAAAAATCAAGAGAAAAAAAAACCGTAGAAAAAAATAGAATGAAAAGAATAAGAAAGAGAAAGAGAGAAAGAGAGAGAGAGAGAGAGAGAGTGAGTCGTGCGAGTCGAAAACACGGCTTTTACAGGACATAAATAAAGCGTAAGTGCGTGTGCCTTGTCCACTGCACGAGCAGCCGCAGGTGTGCACGTATGACGTGGCTTTGATGTGTTACGTGTTAATACACCGGAATACGTCGTTCCCCAGCATCCACCACAACGGTCACAACCATACTCGACCAACTCCTCCCCCTCCCAACATCTCTTTTCTCAACCCCTTTTATTTCCCCTCACCCTCTCATAAAAAAGATTCTCTTCTTTTTAAAATGTGTTCTCCCGTTCGAATTCAAACCTTCTTCTTCTTCTTCTTTTTCTTCTTCTTCTTCCGTGGACCACCTCCTTCTTCTCCTACTCTTCAAGAAAATCGAATTATTCTCTCTTTCTTTCTATCTTTTTACTCTTACTACTTCGAAGAACTTAGCCGTTTTATGAAGTCATTACTATACACCATGGATATTGCTGAAGTATCAAGAAGAAGATAGGGACCTCGATAATAACTTTTTTTTTTTATTTTGTATTCCTTTATACCAAGCCTATATTTGCTATGTTTCTGGGGCAGGAGGAGGAAGGGAATATTCAAGGAAAAAGTGGGTAAATGGGGGAGTCGAACAGGAGATTGGTAATTCTGAATTTTTTATTGTTTTTATTTCTTTTTTTTTATTTTTTTGGTTTTATTTGGTACTCTTTGTGAATACTTAAGGGATCATTTAGTTGAGTTATTTTCGTGTATTTGTAAAGTTTTAAATCGTAAGATTTATTTTTTATTCGTGCAACCATAGTTGTCACATTTTTATTTTCATTAATTTCAACTTATGCGATCCCGTAAAAAAAAAAAAGTATAATATTATTTATAATATTTTATTTCACGTTACGTTTATCACGCGATAATCATTTGACTCGAATTCGAGACGAGAATTTGGATTAAGAAGAAGAAGAAGAAGAAGATGAAGAAGAAGTGAAGGAGAATAAAAAAAAAAAAATAAAAATAAAAAAAAACGAAAGAAAGAGAGAGATAGAAAAAATGAGAAAGAAATACAGAGAGTTGCATGCACGTGAGTTATATGTGAGTGTTGTGTATAGGTAAAACTAGAAGAAGGTAGTAGAAATTGTCAGTGAGAGAATGGCGAATGAAAGTGGATGAGGAGGATGAGGTAAAAGAAGGAGGGATAAGGGTGAGTCAGAGTGAGATAGTAGTAGTGGGAAATGCAGTGACAAATGAGAACGACTACAAATTACACTTTCCTCCTCTCATTCTCATTCTCTCGTCGTTCCTCTCTTTCTACACTTTTCTCATCAATTTATCTCCCTTCGACCATCTTCTATCTTTTTATCTTTTTATTGGAAATAATCTTCGTACAAATTTGGACTAGCAGTCTTCAACAATTATAACACGATTTTTTTTATAGTATATAAAAATAGATTATTCTTTTTTTAAGTTTTGAGGTAAACCTTTGTAGTTTTGGTATTCAAAATATGTAATTCATATTATTTTAATGGAATTATTTAAAAAATTGTGAAACAACCAAATGGAACTTTTGGGACAGACTGTACTTTCTAATCCGTTGATCGTGTAGGTGCACGAACGATCTCGATTTTTGTATTATTTCCTTTTTCATCATGCTCCTTGCATAACACTGTATAAATTATCTCGAGAAATCAGGACAATAAAATATATCATAAATCTCGGGATAGGGATACTAATATATATTATATTTTATTTATAATAAAAATATATTACATGTATATATATATATTTTTTTTTGGAATGCAATTGTGTGTCTCAGAGAGCATTATATAATAATAATAATAATTTTATATAAACTCTCATATACGTGGAATGTCATATAAGAAAAATGTCATTTAATGTAAAAAACCAAATTTGTAAATTTATTCTAAATTTGTTGATTAATTTAAACGAGAAAAAAATTAGGGCAAATAAATAGAGAAGAATGAAGAATACAAAAAAAAATAATTTTTTTAATTTGTGCAAATTTTCGTACTGTGGGTCGATCGTTTGGTTTGTGGTTTGCTTGACTCGTATTTACTTGGAAAGATTCTCTTGGACTAAAGACGACGACAACCTGGACGACGAGGATGAGGATAAGGTGGTGGTGGTGGAGGTGGAGGTGGAGGAGAAGCAAGAATGTTATATATAGTGGCAGGGGCCAAAGAGTAGAAAGTGTATTCTCGTACGGGCAAGCAAGTCCTACCTCGCTGCCGTTGTAATAACCCCCGTAGATCATACGTACGAGCACTTACATACGGTGGCTCGATAAAGTATCGCCCATTTCTTCGATACTTCGCGAATGAACATTTTTCTTTCTATAAAACAATATTTATCGATCTTTTGTTAAGTCGACTTTAATTTTTTTACCCTGATTAATTTATTATAACAATGTTTTTATTTTTATTTTTTTTATTTTTTTTTTGGGTCAAATTTAATTTCCACGTTCAAAAGGTATTTCAAACATTTCTTTTTTTCTTATATGAATTACATTTTATTCATTCAATAATTTTATAATTCATTTTATAATTTGATTAATTTTGTAATAATTACATTTATTAATTTATTATATATTTATAAATATAATCAATAAAAATATATAAATTCTAATTAAATATAATATAATATATATATATATATATTATAATTTTATTAATTTAATAATTTTATAATTAATTTTATAATCTTATTAATTTTTTATTACTAAAAAATATCGATTCTACTTTATTTTACCTTTTACTATACTTTAAATGATTCAACCAAGAAAATATTATACCTGTAGAATTACTAAAAAGAAAGAAATATTTAGTACAACCTAATATTTGAAATATGTATAATATTTAATAACATAATATAATAATAAATACAAATTATAAATCAAAATCTTGACAAATTTGAACTATAATATATAATATTTTAATCATCCCTATTTAGATACGTTAATCTAATTGATTGTTCATTTTTGTATGTCCACGTGAATAGAAATAGACAAAGAAAAAAAAAAAAGAGAAAAAAAAGATGGTTGTCTCGTTCGTGGATTTGAGAAGAAGAGTTTTAACATTTACGATTTATCAATGGCTTTATGGTGGATTTACAAGGTGGACAGAGCCGGTAATGGACACCAATCGGGTGAGCCTTTTAATCCTCTTACACATCGTTTTACGTCGTTCACTACGGAAGGAGTGAACCGTTCACACTGTTCCCTCCCCCTTTACGTGTTTAAAACCTTTTTTTTATTTTTATTTTCTTTCCTTCCTTCCTTGCTTCCTTCCTTCGTTTCTTACACACTTCCTTCTCCTATGGCTGATTTTCTTCATGGGGAGAAGAAATTTTCACCTTCAGCACGCGCGCACGCTCTCTCACGTCATTGTAAATCTTCAAAGATTCTCATATATCTTTGAACATCAACGATAAATTCTTAACGCCTTCTATATCCCATTCGTTCGTGATATATGTTCGAGATATATCGATGTATACGTGTGTACACGTATGTATGTGTGTTTGTACTCACCGATTTTCGATCACAACCTTTTTCATATTTTTGATTTTATTTTTTTTTCCTTCCCAATGTGTTGTAAGTTTGTTTTTTTATTATTTTTTTTTTTATTATTATTCTTTTTATTTATATCTCATATTCCTACCGATTTTCGATGGATCATTTTATTTATTTTTTCTTTTTTTTTTTTTTTGTATGGTGTTAGTTGTTCTCTTGGTTTCCTTTTTTTCTTTTCTTTTTTTTTTTTATCTTTTTAAAGTAATTTTTGTGCAATACATTTGGTTGCAGCACGTGATTGATTTTATTGCAGTTTGATATTCTTGCGATATAATGGAAATATATATATACACGTAGAATGATTTATATACAAATTTATACACATTTATTTGAAAACAGATTTGACATTTTTACTATTATTCTTATAATATTTAAAAATTATTTTACTTATGAAATAAATTTTCTTTTTTTTTAACTCACATTTGTTCCTTTTTATTTTTATTTATAATTTAAAAAAAAACAAAAACAATTCTTTTCCAACAATTGTACAGAAACAAAACACGATGTGCAATAGTAAAGAAAAAGTTGAAATTAAAATTAATATAAATATCGATCACACGTGATATATTTTAATAATAAATATAATCTAATTAAATAATTACAATACGATATATATTTATATTTATATATATATATATATAAAAGAAAAATTCAACAGTACTTGTGTTACGAATTAGTTGTTGTAAGTAGATCGTCACGTGCCTTTTAAAATACCATACACAAGACGCGCTCAGTATTTCACGCGTGCGTGTTTTCACATATGGTTTTTGTTCGAATGTAACATGTACATAAGGATATGCGTGTGTACACGTGCTAAAAGTGTTTCAATTAAAATAAGCGGAATGCACGAGCTACTACTACCATCACACTTTATACAACTCTCTTTCTCTTTCTTTCACATGGTTGGATATAATGGCCGTCTAATTAGCTACGGGCTGTTAATCGCAAAGCAAAAACTTTTTTTTGCAATTACTACTTCTCACACCTTCCAGCATCGCGAAACGCTCGTTTATGGGCTCCTTATTCCTTTCCCTTGCAATACTTATTCCCCTTGTATCATTTAACTTTTTCTTCCTTCCTTTCCTTCCTTCCTTCCTTCCTTTTCTTTATTTTTATCGTACGAATGAGAGAACATAAAAAATGACATAGAATTAAAAGCTGAAATTTACTCTCGTTAAGGTATACCTGTCTATACACACACACACACACACATATATATATATACACAATCAACTGGTAATCACTTTATTTTTATATATATATGAAAATAAATGTTTTCTTATTAATACTAATAATTCAATCCTACGATTATTAATATTATAATAATGAAATAACTATATATGTATATATTATTAGAATATTGTTAAATAGATATTTTTCCTATAAGAAAAGATTGATGATAAAAATGTTTAAAAAGAAAAGATTATTATTTCTAACGCCCTTGAAAAATAATCTTTCTTCTTCCATCAACTCTTTCTCTTCTCATTTTATTCTCCATCCTACTTTTCTATCTTACTCTCGCGCACATATTTATTTGGCATTGACGAGGGTCACACCACCGTCGCATCGTTCACCGAAATCCTATGGAAATCCTTCTCTGATTGCGCGAGTTCTCTCTCATACCAGAGAGATAATAGATTCACTTTAATCTTCTCTTATCTATTCTCATTGATAACAAATACACGTGTATCATACGTATAGGGGGAAAAAAAAAAATCATCTTTCAAAATCTAATCTCGTATCTACATCAAAATAAGAACAAATGTATCCTTTTCTTTTTGTTTTATCTTGAAAGAGAGCAACGCATTTACAAATAAGATAAATTTCATCTTCTCAGGTGTCGACTAACGTAAAAGGGGTTGAAGGGGTAGGTGAGGAGAGGGAAAGAGGGACTTCAGTATGTTATTTCGTTAGATCGAAACGAAATAGCTAGTCTAGAAATCATCGATCACTTCGAGACAACGAAGAGACACCTTAACTTAACTTCGACCCATCTTCTTTCATCTTTTTTTTTTTTTTGTTCTTCATCGCGATCTTTCTCTTTCACGATGGTATGGCACGATGGTCTAGGGTATCAATCCCCATCCCAATCCCCATTCCTACACATATAGAAATTCCAAACTCTTTCGTGTGTTGTTTCGGCTAATAAAATCATCTTAGAATCCATTCGTGAACGAGATTATCTGACGAATTCATTTTCTTATCGAGCAATAAAGACTACATTATTTTTGTAGTGTAAACTTCTTTAGAATGGGTGTGATTTCAAACAATGTAACGGAGCGGTAGGCGGCAATGTAACAGAGCAGTGGTCGTCTATGAAACATAATATCTATATAATAATAATATTATCTATAATAGTGTATAATAATAATATTATAACAAATAAATTACACCTACAATTATCCTACACCTGATATTCTGCATTCGTCTCATTCTCTGGAAACTTAGTTTTTTTTTGAAGGTTTCACTCTTAACACGTGTGATCTGCACACATGTTGTTTATTTTTTTTCTTTTATTGGTTTCTGCTTTCTTCGGGGAGTATAGTTGTCTCTTTTTGTTTTGTTTAGGTGCTTAGACGTATCCCTGGCGCCATGCAACTCTCCAACGTTTCCAATACGTTGCTATATTATAAATGTAAGTGTCTATATGTGTGGGTCCTATATATACATGTATATGATCGTATGGGGGTTTTTTCTTTTTTAATGTATATACATAGAGGAATTCTTCTTTCTTCGTTTCTCATTCTTGAACTCTTTCTACCTTTCTCTATTTTATTTCAACTCGCATCACCCATACACGAACATTCTGGTTTTTTCTTTTTTTTTTTTTGAAGGAATGAAAGTGTAAGAGTGGGATGGGGAAAAGATACTAAGATACCAGTTTAATAAGTGTCCCTTCATGATGTTTATATATCCACTATAGAAAACAATTTAGTTTAATCTTCTCTAAGAATCTTGAATTCTATTCGTATTATGTATTTTAAATACTTATATTTCTCTATGTATATATATATATTCAAATATTTCTATACGTGTGTGTATGTGTATGCACGTGTTGA
Organism: Polistes dominula; assembly: GCF_001465965.1. The sequence continues at coordinate 1,142,008 of NW_015148983.1, forward strand.
GAGAAGTAATTTTTAATCATTTTGTTAACGATTGAAATTCTTTTTAAGAAAAATAAACAACGTTGGTTTTCCCTAATCCTGAAACTTTCACGAATTCTAAATAATTTTACTAGCATTTGTTTAAATTTTGAAAAAAAAGATGATAAGTAAGATTGATAATGAGATTAAATAGATAAATATTTGTTATAGATTTCATACTGGAAATAATGAATTAGATCAGAATGAAACCACAGTTTTTTAAATCATTTCTATCGATATTTTTGTTACTCACTACGACACACAATCTATAAATCATTTGTACTTTTTATTATTTTGCTTTAACAATATCAAAAGACAAAAGGTGAGAGACATATAGATAATCAAAAATTAATAAAGAAAAAAATATATATAATTAAAATAATTATATATATATATATAGAAATGTGTATTTCACATATTTATTCAAACATAATTTACATTTTTATAGATAACTTTCATAATTATATTTATTTAGAACGTAATTTCGTGTCAATCCTTAAAACTATACTTTAAATACCAAAAAAAAAAAAAAGAAGAAAAAAACCAAAACAAAACAAAGTGACGAATCGTAGGTAAAATAAAAAAAAATAAAAATTCATCACTACTTTTATCCTAGCACAATTTTTTAAACAAAAATTTGCTTTGTTTGTTGTTTAGAGAAGCGCGGTATTATTCGTGGTTTTTATTTATCGATAGCGGCGTAATCTCGGGGCCAAAATCAAGCAAACGGCTAACGTTTAGCAGTCGGCCGATATTTTCGCTGGCTTGTATGCTTGTATACTTGTATACTTGCTATTCCCCGCGTGGAAATATTCTTCGCCAAGTGGGCGAACGCGCCTCGTCGCATTTTATTATCCCGATCGTTCATAAATTCCGTCCCGGTAGAATAAAATATCCACCGCCACCACCACCACCACCACCACTAACAACAACAACCACCACCAACAACAACAACCACCACCACCACTATCAACCACCTTCGCGAAAACCAGAATGCCTTTCTCTCCTCTTCCTCTTCCTCCTCCTTCTCCTCTCTTCCTCTTCTTCTTCCTATTCGATTCTTGATTTTTGGTGGGCCCGAAATCATCGTATAGAGATATACGAATCTCAAAAAAGATAATAAGGGTTGTTAAAAGGGTAGAGGGGGAATAGGGAAAGGTCGTGAAGGAGCAGATTAGAAGGGGAGGATGCATCATCATTCGCGAAATTAATTCATCTCGTTTATACTTGTTATTTTTTTGTTTTTTTTTTCGTAAAATTCAATTTTGTAAAAATATTTTGTTCCATGAAAAACTCGTGTTGATGATAAATTTTTCATAGGGAAAAAAAATAACAAAATGTGAACTATGCCCATCTTATTTCTATCGCGAAGTGTTTTCTCTTTCATTCTTGTTCTATTCGTTTAAAAACGATAGATAGATAAAAAATTTAAACACGTCTTTTAATTTTTTTTATTTTCCTAATTCATTAATTAGACAGTTACCATATTAATTTGTCAGATAATTTGAAGATTATTAATAGCAACGTCTGTAACAAGTGATCCCACGTGGCCCCATAAAAAACAAAACAATTTTCACGAATTTATCACGGACACTGAACGCGTTAATTATTCGAATCTTATTATTATTTAATTGATTTACTTAATTAATAGCAAAAGCTTGACCACGTATTTATTTAATTCACCCTTACTCGATCCCCTTTCTCCTCTAATAATTTAAAACATAAAATAACCTTTTTTTTAAAATTGCAACAGACTTTCCGAGCAATTCGATACACGTGAAAAATAACAAATTGCATATAAGAAAAATAGGGAGATATGGATGTTAGATAAAATAAAGGTATGATATTAAATGCTTGTAACATTTTAATCTATACAATTACATATCATCAATATATTTTTCAGGAAATATATCTGATGTAATGTAATCTTAATATATATATATATATAATACATTGATGATATTTGTGTCATTATTATTTATTTTTATATCGTTTACTTTTGTTTATTTTTCTTTCTTTCATTATAAGCATATGTATAACGAAAGTACAAATAATAATAATAATAATTTTATTATTATTTATAATTGTAATTATAATTATAATTATAATTATATTAATAACGACGGTGTGTTAATGATAATAATATTAATAATAATAATAATAATAATAATAATAATAATAATATAATAGTAATGATAATAATAATAATAATAATAATACCGTAGAAACGTCTATAAAATAGTAGTAATAATAATAATTATTATTATTTTAATAATAATAATAATAATATTAATTAATAATTAAAAAAATTAATATTTTATAATTAATAATTATTATTACATCGTTTCTAATGTTTCATATATTTAATTAGATTAGGATATACCTCATTTCTAATGGTTTTTTGCCGTATTCGTTCGTATTTACATAATATCACACGTAATATAAATCCGTAGTATAATGTAATCGTATTGATTGAACACATATACGCGACTCATTCGCATATATTATTATTATTTTTTTGTTCATTTACTCCATCTCCTTTTTTTTCATTTACCTTTATACTATTTTAATTGTAAACGCTTAATTAGTTTTTCTCTTTTCTCTATCTATTACGTAACCTTAGACAATTTTAACTAATTATTTACAATACTTCCATTTTATACTACATATTTATACATGTATATTTATATTTTTTTTTATATATATATATATAGACATATTTACGCGTGTATGTGTTAACGTGCGCGCGCGTGCGTTGATAAAACGTTATCCTGGACAATTTCATTAATGAATGATTTTTATTTAAAAAAAAAAATGACACACATGTCGTCGTTCAATGAAATCATTAAGAGATCAATATATTGTTATTTTTTTTTTTATTAATAATAATTTTTTCCATGAATTTGTCATTTTATCAAAGCATCGCACGCAATATACGCAAAAATTTATTGTTTGTAATAATTAATGCATCTCGTTTGCATGAAAATATATAAACTTGGATTTAAACGCACTTTTCTCAGCCCATTTTATTTTCTCTTTTAAGAATGAAAATAAATTGGACGAGTTTAGAGAGATCAATTTAGATTATTTAAAACTTCTCGTCGAACGATCGATTATCCCCAATTTGTTTTATTTGTTTTACATAATTCCATAAAACCCATATTTATTTATATGAAATCTTTTGATTGAAGTAGGGGATAGACGGGGAAGAGGGTTACGTGCTTTAATTTTTACTTTATTTAGAGATGAGGTCATTTCATTGCTCGAAAAAATAATTTATTTTTGAATATTTGTTACTTTCGTTGAAGTTTTGCCGAAAATTAATGTTCTGCATGCATGTTTTTCATTTGCCAAATCATGGCTTTGCCATTTTGTAACGATTTGCAATAGACAAAAATTTATCAACGTTGACGAAAGTGTTAAACAATAAAGATCCGTAAATGAATTTCGTGTTTTATTTATCGGATCTTTATTAAAAAAAATTATTCACAAAAATAGGCTATTTTTTCGAGCGTAAAATTACAAGTGGTATTTTTTACTCCATAAAACAACTTCTTTGTCTGTTTCTTTGTTCGTCAAATCTTTTCAATTATCTTTTTTTTTTTTCTTTCTTTTTTAGGCACGAAAGTGACTGAAATTGTACATCAGTTTTTTTTTGTTCCTTTGTTTTTACTTGTAAATCTATGCTAATTTTTTTTTTTTAATTTTTTCTTGTTTGTTTCTCGTTTTATCATTTTTTTTTTTCCAAAAATTTACTTCATTTTGAGAGAATTTTGCTTCCTTCTTCTTCTTCTTTTTTTTCTTTTCTTATTTTTTTTTTTTTTTTTTGAATCTCGTTAAACTTAGTCTCTATTTCTATGACGAATCACGCTCCAACAAGAGACRCAAAACGATTGACGATATGTTAAAATAGAAATTCTTATATAATATGTGGGTTTTTTTTTTTTTTAATTTTTTGTTTTTTTTTTTGTTTAGATAGACTTACAATTTAAACATCACCGCTGTGAATACTTTTGTCTCGTTTGTATAAGTGCATTTATTTATTTATTTATTTATATTTTATGCGTTTGTTTAGTTTTGTATTTTTTTTTGTTTTTGTTTTTGGTATTCATGCTCTCACTTTTATTTTTCCTTCATTCATTACAAAATTCATTATCACATACAGACTGTTTCATACGTTAATTCAATCTTTCATTCTTTTGAGGACATACAAATTTTGTGTTCATGCGTGTGTTTTTTATACTCACGTGTATTTTTGTTTCTTATTCGCGTACGTGCAAACGTTCGAACGTTTGTTTGTTTGTTTGTTTGTTTTTTTTTTTCTTAATCAAATAAAAAAAGAAAATATTTTCTTTCTCATAACAAAAAGTTTGAAGAGTTCTTTTTTCAAAATTATAAATAAAAAAAAGAAAAAAATAAAATAAAATAAAATAATAAATATATAAAAGTTTAACACGCTTTAAAAAATCTCAACGTTATTGCAATTTTGTCGTCATCATATAATTTAAATAAAAATAAATTTTCAAAATAAATTCGTCGTCGTTGTAATAAAATAAAATAAAAGGTAATAAAACAAAAAATAGAAAACAGAATGGTGTGGGGAGTACCCCCGGATGGGTACATAGAGGTAACTTTATTGAAAATAATTTTAATTTCGAAACTTAGAATGTGGCAATGTATATCCTTTTTATATTTTTTTTTTTTTTTTTTTTAGTACGAATATTACCAATCTTAAATTAGGACAAAAAAAAGACAGAAAAATAAATAAATTAAATTAAATTAAATTAAAGTAAATTAAATTAAATTAAATTAAATTAAAAGAGTAGTAAAAATAATAATATTTTTTTTGGGTTTTTTTTGTTTTTGTTTTTTTTTTTTTTGTGGAATACGAGTATTACCAATTCTAAGTTTAGAAAGAAGGACAAAAAATAAATAAAAATAAAATAAAGTAAAATAATAGAGTAGAATAATACAAATGGAAAGATAATTTAGCAAAAGATTGAAAGATTAAGAATGTATGTTTGTTTTTGTTTCTTTTCTCAGATTGTTCCATCTTTCCACACGTTGTTTTATCTACATACGATTGATAGAAGATTGACAAGATATCGTTGTTGAAATCTAATATATATATATTTTGTTACATTTAATACGTATCTAAGATCAAAAATATGGCGAAAATATTTGTCATCGTAGAATGTAAAGCAAAAATATATAAAAAGAGTTAACATACAACGATCAGTATCTCAACCAATAACATCAAACTATAATAAGATCATGATCGAAGAAGCGTGTTGAGTGGAAAGATACGAAAAATCCAATGAGACAGACTGACATTCATTTTTCTTATTGAATGATTTGAACGTTTTCGACGTTGCATTAGAAATATCGCTGTATCGGAGAAAGATCAGCAAGATTTCGTGATAGCGAGTAGTAGTAGTAGTAGTAGTAGTAGTAGTAGTAGTAGTAGTAATAGTAATAGAATAGCAGTAACAGTGATAGTAATAGTAGTAATAGTGGTTTTAAGAGTTAACAGACTGGAATAAAAAATATCCTAATACTAAGTACATTTAGAAAAATTATTTATCCATTTTTGACGTAACATTTTTAAAATGTCCTCGCAATTGATCAAAAAACGGAACATCTACAATGATCAATCAAAAAAAACACGCAAGATATACCAAATGATATTATCCAAAATTTAGTAGCTTCCTTTATAAACACATTAATTAAAAAAAAAAAAAAAACAAATTGCAACAGAACAATATTAAAAGCAGATATGAAAGTGAGGTGTTGGTGTAAAAATAAAAGCACTCAAGTATAAGCACAAAAATAGAAATGATAGTTTTACTATTCGAATATTAAGATTGTAAATTGTAAGATTTAAAAAAAAAAAAAAAATGAAATATTGTTGTTGTTCCAATTGTTAAGTTTATTAATTTTATCGTAAACGTTTGTTTGATGATCTATCGGAGGAATGAGAATGGTAAATAATTTTTCTAAGTGTTAGAATTAGAATTAAAATAAAAAATAAGAGAATAAAATAAGAAATAAAGATAAAAATGAAATGAAAATAAAAAATGAACATTGTTGTTTGTTGTTGTTTTTAGTAGGCGGTCGCTTGATGATGCATCAGAGGATTAAAGTGATGATGGCCTAGATGATGAGGAGGCGGAGGTCCTGGTAATGGACTATGTTGAGGAGCCACGGTTGGCGGTTGGCAAACGTACCACTCCGTCAACTCGGTTCCACGAGTTACAGGGTGACTCGTAGACGGGTTGTTAGACGTCGTCGTCGTCGGGACAACCGGTGTTGGTTGGGGTGATTCTGTATTACCGGTCACCGACAAACTACCCCCGCTGCTGCTACTTTCTTCACCCTCGCTTTCGTATTCTCCACCCGTCTTACCTTCCCCCATCGTCATACCGTGCACCTGTAACACATATAACGTGAATCGTATTTTATTTCTTTTTTTTTTTTTGATATATGAATGAAGAGATTAGAGAGAGAGAGAGAGAGAGAGAGAGAGAGAGAGAAAGAGAGGGAGGAAGATTGGGTATAAATCGAAATAATTAATATAATTAATTATAATAGAATAAAAATTTTGTTGTCATATTTTATTCATTAACTTTGATCATCTTATTAAAAGAACAAGATTCACAATATTGAATTTATTATAAAGTAAATCGATTTAAAAAAATATTCTAAAAGTAATATTACATTTTTATAGTTTTACAGTTTATGACAGAATTAAATGATAAAATAAGAAAGAAGGTGGAATGGAATTTGGTGTTGAGAAAACAACCTTCAAGGTTTCGATATCCAAGATAGAAAGAAAAAGAGAATATCTTTGGAAGGTCAAGAAGATTGAAGAAGAAGAAGAAGAAGAAGAAGAAGGAAACGAAAGGAAGGAGTATGATGATGAAAAAAAAAATAAGATATATATGTGTGTGTCTGTGTATGTGTTGCGGGATACGGGATGATGTTTGAGGGATCAAGCCGAAAACGGGCGAGAACCGGGAGGATCCGTCATCCTCGTCCTTCTTTCATAATTCAGTGAGCAAATCTCGTCGACTGCCTTCCGCGAATCTCCTTGGTCAGATCAAGAAAAGTTAAGAGAACTTGAAAGTGTGTGAAATTTTGTTCCAACATACAAACATACATACACACATATGTGCTCGTACACGGTAAAATAGGTTTAAGCGTATCTTGGGAGTCGTCTTTCTATCCCTTCTTTTTTATCTTTTTTATCTATCAATCTATCTATCTATCTATCTATTTTTGTTGGTTTATTTATTATACTTCACATAGCCACGAATCTGTCGTGCATAAATCTCACGTCAACATTTCGTGTATCGTAACTTATGCTACCTGTATAAGGTTGTTCTAAAATTAATTTCTTTTCTTATTTCTTTTTTTTAATCGACATAAAATGAAAGAAGATTTAGTAAAAAGACTAGAATTCGAAGTATTCAAAATTAAGAAAAACAAAATAAATAAATAAATAAAAATGATTTCTACATTGATACAGTTAATACATTGAACTCGTTCGAATAGATATTTTTGTTCTCCTCGAATTGAAATTATATGAGATCAATTTGAGTGTATATTTGTTCAGCATGTGTGCGGGTTAATAAGAAAAGGGAAATTACTTTACTATGTTATACCATTTTCCTATATTTTCTTAATATGAGCTGGTGTACCTTCATATGTTTACGCAACGAACTTGGATGAGTGTAGGATTTGTCGCATCCTGCAACTCGACAATTGTAAGGTTTATCCGAAGTATGAACGTGACTATGTTTCTTGCGATCACTGCTGTTAGCGAATCGCCTTTCGCATCCAGAAAATTCGCATTTGAATGGTTTCTCGCCTGTAAATAAACAAAATATATCAAATTAGTATCATCTTGAAACATTGCAATAAATATCATTAATTAAACTTTAAATTAAATTAATAACGACAGGAACAGTTATTTCAATTCAAACATTTTTACGTGTTAACGTAATTGAATTCAAATGACTGTTCCATAATCGATTAGAAAAAAATTACAATTATTAAATTGCATAACAACAAATATGATTTGATATTGTCGCATCAAAATGAAAATAATTTTATTCATATATATGAAACGTGTGTCATAAATTTTATTTAAATTGTTATATAAAAATTAACACGATATCATCATCGTAAATAATATTAAATATTATTCTTAGCTTCATTATTTCTCTAATTAAATTTAATCGCTTTAAATATAATTAATTATCATCAAGTTTTTAATTAAAAATTGAAAAATAAACGATCATCGAAAAGAAACAAAATGAAATAAAAAACAATTGTCAAGTTTGAATGAAAAAAAAAAAAAAAAAAATTCCATGAGAAAAGAAAGAAGAAAAAAAAGTGTTATTAAGTAAAGCCTACGTGTTAGGGAGGAGATGAGGTGGGGAGGGTGGCGTAATGGTTGACGGAAGGGGAGAGGTGTAATTAAAAGGAGATTAAGAAGTCTTTGGTTATAAAAAAGTTTGTACCGATTTCCGTGTATCTCGGGGTTGGTCGTAGGGTTCTTTTCGTTGGGTCAAACTTAAGAAGATAAAAAAAGATAAAAAAAAATATTGAAAGATAAGATCTTTCTCTCTCTCTCTCTCTTTCTCGTTTCACCCTCTTGTCTTCTCTCTCACACGAATGATTGCCATAGTCGTTGAAGTATACGTGAAGTACACGTGTATATGTAAATGTATGTATAAATGTACATAGTGGGTTCATGAACGCATAAAAGTGTACGTATGTGTGTGTGTGTGTGTGTGTTTGTGTGTGTAGTATGAGCGTGTGGCGTGACTCTTATTTATTTCCAGCGGAAGTTGACTGGAATATATTTTACCGTCGGTTCGCACCCTCATCCCTTTTTTCTTTTAACCAAAGAGGGAGCCATCCACCCTCCTTTTCCGGAAAAAGAGAGGAGAGGCTTTTCCTCTCCTGGCACTCTCTCTGGCTTGAGAAAAGACCAAGCCGGAAACGCGAACTTGGCGGATTTTTTATGGTGAAAATGGCGGCCAACTTCTTCCTCCTTCTTTTTTTTTTTTCACTCGTTTCGAACGTGTTCTTTTTTTCTCTTTTTTTTTGCGTTTCAAAGTGTGAACGCTCTATGGGTTGATAAGGTTGAGAAAGAATAAAAAAAAAAAATATATATATATATATAAGGGATAAAAAGTGAGGGAAATTTCTTTATCCTTTTTTTTTTCTTACCTTGGAAAATCTCGAACTTTTAAAAAACTCGACTTTTATTCGCCAAACGTGTAGTTTAATAAAGAAGTATTTTTTTTTTTTTTTTAATTACGTGCACGTGTGATACAAAAATATATATTGATAAATAAGTTATTACATTCAGAAAAAAAAATACCATAAAAAATATGGTAATCGTGGGAATGTAAAGTTCGTTCAAGCGTGATACCGACAATTACAAATCTATCTACAAAATCATTGGAATTTTGTTATAAAATTTTTTAGATCACAAATCTAGAAATGTAATAAACATTAACAATTTTTATCTTGATCAATTTTAATTATGTCCAATAATAAATAATCACATATGGAAGAACATTTTCTATTAGGGAATATTGTTATATCGCGTGTAAAGATTTATCGATTTTCATTTGATTTATTCGCCTTAAGGAAAGGAACACTATATAAATAATGTTTAATAGATAGCTATTTAACTTTTCTGTCATAATCAGCGTGCTGCAACGTGGACGTCGTTATTCATCTCACGTGTGAAAAGTACGATAAGATAAGAAAAGTTTCGATTGACGTATCTGCTACGACAAAGATTATATTCAAATCGTTTGGTCGAACGTGGTTGGTATAATACACACACATACATATACACGCATATATGCGAGTGTGCATATTGCTCCTGCCAAGAACGTTGAACGTCATATACAGAAAGGTGCTTTAAATATTTATGAACTGAGGGAAAAGAAATAAAAAGAAAGAAAGAAAGGGAATAAGAGAAAGAGAAATAAAGAAAGAGAATGACAGAGAGAGAGAGAGAGAGAGAGAGAGAGAGAAAGAAAGATAGATAGCATTTTATGCACGGTGTCGACGCTTATCTCGAACGTCGAAATAGCAACGTTTCTGTTCCCTCGTTTTCAACGTTGTTACTTAAAGTCTCAATCGTTCGAATAGTTTTTCATTTTTTTTTTGTTTTTGTCTTTTTTTTTATCCACCTCTTTTTCCNCCCCCCCCCACACGCATCAAACCCACGTATATATATATATATATATCACACTTATGAAAATTGTTAACATCACAGTCGTGCAAATTTCAATGTTAATTTTCTTATCACACATTTTGTATTTTTTATTATTTCACCATGAATTCTTACATCTTTTGACGATCAATTAAAAATTTAAAACCCAATTTAACATATACGTAAACAATATTTTAAGGGATGATCGATAGATTGATTATGATTTCTTCATACCTATGGAAAAATGCCAACAATAATCATCATCCCTATCCATGGGGGATTATAATAAAAAAAAAAAAAAAATAAATAAATGTGAACCGTATGAAAAAAGGATAGTCTTGAAATCCTTTTCATTCCTTTTTCTTTGCACTCTTTCCACATACGAAAACTGAACGATTAATAACTTTGAAAATCTGTCCCCAACAGGAACGTCAGAGGTAAGGGGGAGAGGGAGAAGGACGGTAGCTCTAGCATTGGCAAATAAATAGCAGATAAATAAAACGTGCGACTTCGTCTATCTTTTTCTCTCTCTCTCTCTCACACACACACATATATATATATACACTTTTACTCTCTCTTTCTTCCTAACATTCATATGGACCATTCTATGGATCTGTGCGTGTGCAGATGGCAACAATATGCCGTGAAATATTGCCTTTGGCATACTCGCGTGCACGCGTAACTACTATCCACATTTATATATCCATATACACATACATACATCCATATATATATATATAGATATAGATATAGATAGAAAAACGTATATGAGAGTATTTTAACAGTAGTATGGTCTAAAGCGAGTTCTTCGAAACTCGAAATTCATGGTGGTGGTGCATGGTGAAACGAAGGTGCTTTGCTAGGAAACACACAGACAGATATACAGACAGACAGAAAGAGAGTGAGAGAGACATCGTAATGGTATGCGTATCCAAGGGGACCCTCGAGAAGAGTGGTGGAGGATCCCGAAGGGCAGTGTAGGCACCGTGTTATGACTTTCAGAATGGGGAGGCACAATGGCCCAGATCCGCGTCGGATAAAATAGTTATTATAATCGTTTTGGCTACGGCTGGGATCGAACAGAAAGAATGAGAGAGCAAAAGAAAGATAGAAAGAGAGAAAGAGAGAGAAAGTGAGTGAGATACAAGTTCACCAAGAAATAAAATCCCGTTCGAAGGTGTATTTTAAGTTTATGTATAAGTTTTGTACGAGTTCTTCTTCTGTATGTGTGAGTATAAGCGTAATACTTACGAGTATATCATCAATGTGTGCGTTTTTCTTTCGTTCATCTTTACCAACTTTATCTATCGATGCTCATACTCCTCTTATACGTGTATATATATATATATTTTTATAAGTGTGTGTTAGGAAGAATTTTACTCATGTTTGAAATCCTTCGTCTAGTTTCCAAATAGAATAAGATAAGATACAAATAACTGGATTAGAAAAAAAAAGTGCGATCCTAATCGCAAGCGTGTATACGAATCATCTAAGTCAGCTGTTAGTGATAATGAAATAAGCAAATCCGAGGGGTAGATAATTTGTTTATTTATTATTCTTTGTAATTTCTTCAAGATGCATCGAGATCGTGCGTGACTTTGATCGACTAAGTTTGATATTTCGTGAAATTCTCTTTTTTTAGGGGACCAAACAGAACGATACGTAAAATTGGTATTACAAAAAACGTAATATGGAAAAAGTTAACTTTTCTTTTTTGGTTTTTTTTTTCATATTTATTTCCGATCGTTAAGAATTATTTCAAGATTTATGAAGATACCGTTTAACGCTGGAACACATGCCGAAAGAGATTTAGGATTTTTAAGGTTTTTATTTTTTTTTTTTTTTTAAAGTTTTAAGAAGAAATCTAGAAGCTTGTTAAAAGAAGAATGAAAAATAAGAAAAAGTCAATGTTGACTTGAAAGAGAAGAACAAGGATGAGAAACAGACTAAAATTTTTTTCTTTTTTCTTTTTTTTTTTATACTTTTTTTCTCCCTCTCTCTCTCTCTCTCTCTTTCTTTTTTTCTCTCCCTTAAAAAGGAAACTCATTGAAGTACAGTTTTCAGGAAAAACCTCGGAATGATATATGGGCGTAAACCATTGTCCTGTCTGGGGCCTGAAAGTTGCAACCACTTTTATCCTATCCTAGACTCATTCTCGCTTTTTCACACACACATATATACACATATACTTCATCATATTTCCTTCTACTTTTCTTCTATGGGTTTCTTGGACTCGCGCGAAGGATAATGGATGATTTTTCAGCATTGTGTGCCTCGGATAGGATAGCAGTCTTGGGTCCACTACTGAACACATTGTTGCCAACTTTACTCAAAAAAATAAAGAAGACCGACCCTTAGCTATTCTGCTTATGCCGTACTAGGCCCTTCGACCTATTTCTTACCTCGTACTATTTCATTCTTTTTTATTTTCAACTATGATCTCTTCCTATCCATTCTACTAAAGTTCTCGAGTGGATAATTTCCTTGTTATACGTTCGACATTAACTTGAAAACGAAAATGATATATATATATACATATTTCATATTATTCTATATATATATATATCCCAATATTTTATCTTTCTCTTTATACTATTATTATTATTAATATTATTATTATTTGGTGGTATAAGAATAAATATACGCGAAACTATTGACTCCGTGGTGTATAACCGATCGGATATTTCGATAAGAATCGGAAAAATTTCCAAGATCGTTCCAGATCGATCCTTCTAAAGATTAGCTTGCGAGATATTGGATTTAGATAAGAAACTTCAGATGGTTCGCAGATCTTTCCCCTAAATTGATTACATCGATTCTTACTTTCTTTTCATACATTTCTTTTTATTTCTTTCTCTTAAATGGCGTTCAAATGCTCTATGATTTTTCTTTCTTTCCTTTTTTTTTTTTTTTTTTAAATATCCAAATAAAAAAAAAACAGGTTTTTGATTTCAAGATTGTACTCGTAATAAAATCTAGATCAACTTTGTTATTTAATTTATTTATTACTGAGATCGTATCTGAATTTCTGGTAATAAGTCAAATTTATTCAAATAATTGAGAATTAATTAAACAAATTTATATATATTTGATAATAAATGAAATGTTTTTTTGTAAAAGTAAAATTTAACAACAAAATAAATGTTGTACTTATCTTCCGACAAGAACTTGTTAATTAATTAAGGACAGTAATTCATCATTGTGAATACAAGAAACACGAATACTCAAGTTAATGAATTTTTCTGAAATATAAAATAGTCTAAGTCAAATCTTGGATTTATTGAATAATCCTTTTTTTTCCCCTTGATAATGTGTATATATATATACAATAACTGCAAAATAATAATATTTGCAGAGCACGTGCCAGAAATATCAACAAGAACCGTACTTCTCTCAAAGACTCGAATAAGTAGGGCTCACCAATTTTTGTCAAGAACGATTTATCTCTAACTCACACACAGTACACAGTACACAGTAAGACTTACACACAGGTAATAAAAGAATCTCAATATTTACCTTTAGTATCGTTTCCTAACCGGTACTAATCTTTCTCAAGAGTATTTATTTCCTTTTGGTATAAAATTGCTAACCGTACATTTTCGGTAGCCGAAGTGAAAATCTGAACTAAAGAGACGGTGTGAAAGAGAAAAAGAAAAACGAGAGAAAAATATAAAGAGGGGAGGGAAAAAATAAAAAAAAAAAAAAAAGAGAGAACCGCAAATCCGTGGGCAAGCCTAACTACCAGTTGATGCGCCGATCATTCCGCCATGTTGGCTATGAAAGGGAGAGCGCCATCGGCAGATGTTTCTTTTCTAAGGTAATTCGAGTGTTTGTCCGTTTCATCTCTCTCTCTCTCTCTCTCTCTTTCTTGTCATCCATACAACATACAGACATAACATATATACATAATGCGTGTGTGTGTTTATGTGTGCAGTTCTTTTCTCATCTTGCTTGAACGTACGCCAATGCGATGGTCGTTTCGAAGCTAGAGGGAGGCCCAAACAACTCTCTCTTTCTCTTTCTATTGGTGGTAACCATGTTAGAGACCACCACCTCCAGATCGTGTCGAGATAAGACAAAAGGATGACCCATATAATACTAGGGAAGAGAAAGAGAGATAGAGTGTTTCTCTTTTTCGGTTATATACTCTTGGAAAGATAGATCGATCTTTACAATGATCATAGAAAATGGCGTTTATTGTCTTTCATCTTGGTCAAATTATATTTATGAGTTATTGTTTGATTTATCATTGTTCATTTTATTATAATGACATTAATATAGATTGTTATTTTGAAATATTTACTGTAAGCTAATTATATTTTGATTTATTAAATGGTACAATAAATTGTTGATCTATTAGAGGTTGTTTTAGATTAAAAATAATTATCGAATTACTAATGCTACAAAATGAAAATGTTAATGTAATTTATATATGTTATAGATATTTTTGTTTTGTTTTGCAATAAGATTATCACAAGCTAATGAAAAATAAATTAATAAATTCCTAATGATAGTTTCAAATAAAAAATATTATAACATAATTTAAAAATTCGAATAATTATAAAAATTAATCAAATAATTAATATTACAACGAAACAAATAATTGAAACAAAATTGTAAGGAACATAAAAATATCATAAAAACAAAGTTTACAATATTAATTCTAAAAGATCGAGTTTTGCCGTCGGACACAGACAGAGAACAGAACAAAACAGAAAGATAGACACAGCACACCGGTTGTCCAGTTTTTTTTTTTTCAGAAACCTAGGTAGGTGACGAGGTGCGTTCCAAAAAATCGCGGAGTAGAAATCTTGATTTCTTGAAAATTCGGTAGCCCGTTCTCTTGCACGTAGGTGCAGTTTAGAGTCGTATATCCCTGCTTGTTATCTGAGTCGGGATGCTACCGTTGTGAGAACTTCTCACGTATACTCAACACAACTCACCTCACAAATTCTCTTTCTCTTTTTCTCATTTTCCTTCTTTCTTTCTCTTTCTCTTTCGTACAGGTTATACACGACGTTTATACGTGTTTATGTAAAAGCCAAGAAAGACTAGCAGGACACACGTGTTGCTTGGCTCCTGCAACATCCTACCGACCTATCCTCTTTCTCTCTTTCCAACTAATTTTCTCTGTCTCTTTTTATCTTTCCTATTTCTTTTTTTTCATTTTTTTTTTGCTCTCGCTCTTTATCTTACTTTCACCCACCACTCGTCGTCGTAGTCGTAGTCGTCATCGTCGTTGTGGTTTTTTTTTTTTTTTCTTTGGTGGCAAGAGATCAAACTCAAAGATTTTCTGAAATTCCCGACGTAAGAAAGATAGGAGGAGACCTTCTTTGCTCCTTCTAGAATTACCAGGCACGCATGACATACTTGATAGAAATTTTTTCACGATTCGATGTCTATCCAATTTATATATTTTTTTTCATTTAAATACATTTTTACGTATATAGATTATTCGAAATAATTATGATTCTTATATTCGTAAACTTCAATGAAACGTTACTTTTTATTATTTTGTTGATTCATCGATTACAATAATATCCTAAATAATATTTTAAATTATTCAAATATAATAATTAATGAAATTACAATTATTTTGTGATAAAATTTAATATTTTCTTTTTTATAATACGCGGCCCTGAATAGAAAGGGATATTCTTTTCCATGCAAACAAGAGCGCATGATATACATATATATATTTATTCGTGGAAGGTGAAATTTTTTATATTTTTCTTGTCCTTTTTTTTTTTCCTCCCTTCACCCGCACTTTTTCTTATTTCTTTTCGTTGTTCAGTGACCCCCGCTTGTATATAGTTGTCACAACCCCGAGCATATCTTAGCACCGATCTACAGTAATTGAATATCTCCGTTCTTTCGTATCTTCTTGGACGACGAGTAGAAAGAAAGAAAGAGCGAGAAGAAGAGAGAGAGAGAGAGAGAGAGAAAGATCGTACGTCCGAAAAGTCCTTTTTTCGAAATGACAACTCGAGTTATCTTTCCAACCTTTTTGGTAGCTCGAGTCTCACTTCGTCACAACTTGAAATTTAAACCTATTTCAACTGAAATGACTTTGGGAGTATACATATCTTTTATTTTCACTTTTACTTTGCTTCATTTTAATTGGATAATTAAAAATTAATAAAAAAAAAAAAAAAAAATCATTACTAAATCAAACAAGCAAGCAAGCAANAAAATCATTACTAAATCAAACAAGCAAGCAAGCAAGCCACATATACTTCATTAAATAATCGAACAATTTCCATGCAAACAAGTGTCGAGTTAATTATATTTAAATTATTTTTTTGTTATAATTTAATTTTTTTTCATGAAAGAATGATTGACAAATAATCTAAAATAAATTTAACGATCATTAACGTAATAATACCTAATCAATGTCTAATAATAATAATAATCGAAATCTTCTAGATAGGTGGGTTAATTCGATCGTCATTAAGAACTTCTCGAAGAAGAAAAGAGGGCTTGTTGGACTTTTCGATGAGGCAACGAGATTAAAAGCGATTAAAATAGTTTTCAAATAGGCCTTCTTCTCTCCCTTCCTCACTCACTCTTTTTAAGAAGGAAGGAAGGAAGAAAAGACTTCCAAGTACGCGTGAAGGAGAGGCGTGTTTGCTCGTATTTAGAATCTTGAAGGGCCCTCTTGAATATTTCAAAGGTCGTTCATTCGGGCGAAAAGTGGCTACCATGAACTTTTCATCCCTTATAAATACACACATGTGTATACATACTTATAGGTACACACTTTTTTTTTCTTTTTCCTTCATTGAAGCGCAGACGTTGAGATTTTTGCACAGTTAGAGAACGAGAACATGAGAGAGAGAGAGAAAGAGAGAGAGAGAGAGAGAGAGAGAGAGCGAGAAGGAGAATCTTTTACTCTCCTTTGAACACTTCCTTCTCTTTCTTTTTCTATCTTTTTGGAAGAAGAATGAGAGAAATGTAGACGAGGAGGGAAAGAGGAGGGTTTTGGTGCGTGCCGACAGAATGTAAAATCTTGCTTTGTGGGCCCTCTTTGTACACCGGTGCTAAACGGCATTGCACAAGAACGGAAAGAGAGAGAAAAAGAAGGAAAAAGGAAAGAAGAAGATGAAGAAGAAGAAAAAAAACCAAAAAAGAGACAGGGATACGGCTCGTTAAGGTTTCTATTGTCCATCATCAGTCGGTCCCAAAAGACTCTCTTTTTCTATTCGACCGAGGTCGGTTGAGCGGCCCTTTGCCAAAAGGGCTTTTCCATACTCTTCGATCGGAACCTACTAAAGGACTACTTTCTCTCTCTCTCTCTCTCTCTTTTTTTCTGCTGACAAAATTTTTCACTTTAAATGCGACACGAGAGAGGACACCCAAATGAAAAATCTCTCGAAATGGGACATTTTTTTTTTCTTGTCGGCATTCGGATTAGCATTCGGCGTTTTGAAAACTGGAACTAATTGTGTTTCCAGTTGCAAATACTCCCCCGAATCTTCTTTCATTCTATATGTGTGTGTTTGTACATGTATCTATACATTTACACGTGTATTCGTGTGTATACATGTACATATGTATGCATTTGTGAATATTTAAGTACGGTTCTTTCGGTTAGTTTTCGATTCTTCGAAGATTACAATTGTATTTCGTGTTTAATACACCCTTTGACGTTCTACACCTAGTCGTGAGAGGTTTCTTATTTGGGATTACAATTCTTTACCATTATTATTATTCTTTCTTCCGTTCATTGATTTTCTAAACAAAACTAAAAGATAAATCTAAAAGAGAGATGGGATTTTTTTCTTTCCACACTTCCGTCTTTAAAGGATTTGCTTGAGTAACTTTCACAATAGGCGGCGAAGAAGAAAAATAATTCACATATTTGTTTAGGATTAAGTATTAGAGAGATATCTCTCGGCGGACAATTTTGTTAAAACGACAGGAAATATGAAAAAAAAAAAAAAAATAGAACTTCAGAAAAAGAGGGACAGAGAAAAAAAATATGTAAGAATTTCACAGACAATAAATTCAAATGGAAAATACAAATTTACGAAACATAATGCAACATAATCTTTGTTATGAAAATGTAACTGTGACAAATTTGGAATAATTTAATAGACCTTAATTTGAATAAAGATAAAAAAAAATAGTATATGAAAGTAAGATCAAGATAGGTATGTAGATTAAAAAATATCAAACCTAATCTAGAAACAATTTTATTGTTCTTGAACAAACTTATCATTCTCGTATATATTATGATCGTTATATCTAACATACAAGTTTCGTTGATTTATATATATAAATATCTTTTGACATCATCTTGACGAATCAAGATCGTCATAATTATTGATAGAGAAAAACAATGAGTTTCACGAGTAACCAAAAGAATAGCAGAGTTAAACGCACTTTAGTCACGGTTAATTTAGTTAGGTCGACGTTTAGTCATTAATAGATGCTGGCGCAAGATCGATCGGTATTTATTGACGGTCGATGATTCGACAATTTCTTATGAACGATTTACAAAAAGAAAAAAGAGAGAAAGAAGTAGAGAGAGAGAGAGAGAGAGAGAGAGAGAGAGAGAGAGTGAGTGAGAAAGAAGACCATAAGGTCGTCGAGCGTTTGTGTTCTCCACCCTCTTCTGTTTCCTCGTTCAAATCCCTCGGGACTCTTTCGGATTTTTGACATGACTATCTTTCTCTCTCTCTCTTTTTCTTTCTGTCCATCTTCCTTTATCTTATTTCATTTCTTTTTATTTCACATAAGTTTCTCGTGTGTGGGCCTGGTTTTGGTTTATTAATGAACGAAACTGAGGTTCGTCTAATGATTAGACACAGGGCGTGGCGGGAAGATTGCTAAATAAGATCGCGGTCGGATCTATCTACGCCTGAAGCCAGGTATCCATAAGATATTCTAAGAGTTCTCTTAACCACGCGGTGAGTGGTGACTCTTTATATCTTTAAAAGTTAAATAATACTTGCGAGTGATTCGTTAGAAATTTGTGTTTTACTTTTGTCAATCGCGTTTGGTCATTTATATTCATCCATCAGATATGATAAAATATTGAAATTTATTTCTATTGAAAAAATATAATTAATAATATAGTAATTTATTATAATATAATAAATGTAATAATGTTAAATTTTGATGATGCTTCTTTTTATTATATTAAATTTGATCATTTGTATAACTTAATATTTTCATAGAATTTCAATTTAACTAGTGTAAGATTAGAAGGTCTATGAAAAGTATTGAAATAATAATAAATGATAGAATAAAGTAACAAAGTACATTTCAATTTTTGTGGAATAAAAACAAAACATTATATATACCGTGTTTGTATATATATATACTATATATACCATTATTATTCAAACATTTTTACAAAAAGAATTTGGAACTTCGGTGCGTTATTCGTGGAAGTAGAGTGGGGGGTCGCGAGTGGTAGATGGAGTGGGGATAACAGACTACTCGCGGGACCTTTCGTAGTCGGCAGTTTGGCTCGTGACGCGGTGGGAGAAGGACCGATGTGGTATGGACAAATATTCACGAAGAGAGATAGAAAGAGATACAACACACGTACACATACACACACTCACAAACATATATCATATACACAGTTATGTATATAAACACACTTATATAGCATATTGGTAGAAAGAGAAAGAGATCGAGGGAAGTTGGAATATATAGGAGTAGTGGGAAAGGAATAACTGGTGGAAGAGGGAGAGAACAGGGGGAGGAAGGGAGGGAGGGAGGGAGAGGAGAACATAATGTTTCCCACAGCGCGCGGAGTTGTATATTTTACGATATGGCGAGCAATTTGACATCTCGCGCGAGACATAATTCACGCCCTCCTCCTCCTCATCCTCCTCCTCATCCTCATCCTCCTACTCCTACGTTCGCACACGCGGACTCGGCGCCGGTGTGCGATTATGATGAAGGGTTGCTAGTAAGAGTGAGAGAGAGAGAGAGAGAGAGAATATCTTTAGAAAAAATACAAGAGAAAATGAATTTTGAAAATAGAATTACAAAAGATTTAAAAATTTTGGTTCTTCTTGTTGCTATTGGCTGCAGTTGGTTGTTGTTCTTACTGTTACTTTATTTTCTTTTTATTTTCTTATTAGGTCGTTCATTCAAAAAGAGACAACATTTGAGACCAAGCATAAGCCAACGTTTTCATTTTGTACATTTTTGTTCATTTTTTTTTTTTTTTTCATCATCGACATGGCTGATACGCCGTTAGCGTGCACTCGCCTCATTTCACGCTGCAATTTTATTTATCGAGAGACTTTTCGCAGGATATTCTTGTTTCTTTTCTGTATATTTTTTTTTGTTCTTTCTACTTTCTCTCTTTCTTTTTTCTTCTTTTAGTTTTATCGCGTCCGTTGATGAGAACGCGAACAACCGTTTTGTTCGTTCGGTGGTTGGTTCGATCACGCGAATGAGGAGGGCCCTTTCGAGGAGAGAAAAAAAATATGAAATGGCACCTTCCCTCCTGGTAATGACTCTTTCTCTTTCTGTTTCTTTTTTTTTTTATTTGGTTTATCTTCCTTTTTGTCTCGTTTCGATAAGGAATTGTCTCGTATGTAATGAGTGATTTTTCACTTTTGTTGACCGACGTTTTCTACCGTTATCGTGTTTTTAATTTTTTGTTGTTGTTATTTTTTCTTTTTTTTTTTTTTTTATTAGTAAAGTTTTCTCGTAACCGTTAGAATGATAGGACGATAGGACTATGTTAAAAGGGATAGAAATTTCTCACGAGAAGAAAATTACATCAACGACTACTGTATTATTACTACAATCAACCTTAGAAGCAACCCTCCACGGGCTCACCAAACGGTGTCGACTTACCAAAATTAAATTACAATGCTGAGAGAGAACTGAGAACTTGCGGACGAATATACCGCGATGTCAAAAGTATAGAGAAAAACGTTTCTCGGCCCTTTTGACTGGAACTTTGATCCCTTTTCTTTTTTTCTTTTTCTTTTTTCTTTTGGCCTACGTCAATCAACGCGAAAACTTTTAGTTAACTAACCGAATAATTTTGATTAGGAATCATTATTCCTTGTGATAACTAGCACAAATATAAACGAACACATGATAAAATGAGTTTCAATATTTCGTTATACTTCACGTGTGAACACCATAAAATAAATATTATTTTAATTATTTATATATTTTTAATTATTTACGATCATTCACAATGAACGTGTGTACATCATAGAATGAATATTATTTTAATTATTTACTTATATAATATATAAAAAATATTTATTTGAATTCTTCTCATATAGTTTTTATAATAGCAAAACAAAGTAAAAAAAAAAATAAGTAAAATTAAATCAATCGCAGATCATATCGAAAGGTATGAAATAAAAAATGTAGAAGAAAAATAATTCGTGCATTGGATGGGATTCGTGGATTGGGTGGGTGGGTGGGGGGTGGGACAAATATAGAATTTAGAAGTAGTTAGTATTGTATAGGATCAAATGCAAGTCAACTGTTGTACTAACGACCTATGTAAATGTTTTATCTGTTATCCTTGTCTCTTATCATTTTATCCTCTTCCACCTTATCCCCATAACACAGAATCACCCACCATAGCGTCGCGAGCTTCTACCGTCGTCTTATGAGAGAAAAAAGAGAGAATGAGAGAAAGAGAGTGGATAAGATATGAAGAAAAAGAGAAAGAAAGAAAGAGAGAGAGAGAGAGAGAGAGAGAGAAAGAAGAGGGTCCAGCATTCCAGAGCCCGGTCTCGACCCGCGACCCTCGCCCCCTAAATCATCCACCGCAGCTAGCCCGCAATTCCGTTTTGTTTTCTCCGCTCTTCTCTTTCGTTTCTTTCTTCTTTTTCATGTTTTATTTTTATTTCTCTTTCCTCCTCCCTTTCTCTCTTTCTCTTTTCTTCTTTCTTTCACTCTTTTACTTTCTGTCTTTCTTCTTGTTGTTTTTTATTTTTTTTTTGTAAATTCTTTTTTTTTCTTGCTTATCTCTCTTCCCTTTTTCAACCTTTTCTACCGGACCACGGAGACAACCAACTCTCGACCCTTCTTCTTGTACTGCTTCTCCTTCTTCTTCTTCTTCTTCTTCTTCTTCTAAGTTTGTTCGAGAAAGAGTACAGAAGAAGGGATAACTCTTGACGAGAGCTGTGGGAAAAATTATTCCTATATGGCGTTTTTTTTATTTATTTCTATTTTGTTTTTTTTTTGCAAATACATCGTAGATTAAAAGTGTATTCCATAATCAGTTTGATTCCATGATTATTATTATTATTATTTCGTTGTACAATTCTTTTAATCTTATTCAAATGTTAATTAATTTATTTTGTTGTACCTTTTGCGACGTAAAAAAAAAAAATGTATTAAAAAAATTATTCCCATAGTGTTCTCTTTCTTCTATTTTTTTTCTTTTTTTTCTTTAGGTAAGATGAATGTGAAGTGYATCGGATAAATGATTTGGTTGGAATTGATCGATTATTTTCAAATGAAAAATGAATGATGCGTTATTTTTGATATATAACCAATCATCTTGATTTTCCTAATCGACTTTCGTATTTTTATTTTATTTCTTTTTTTTTTTTTTTCTACCATGAAAAGAGAATATACAATAGAACTAATCAAAGTTTCCACCTAGAAACTAGCGAAAGAGAGATCCTTTCTTTTTTTTTTTTCCTACATTTTTCTTAGAAGAAGAAAAAGAAAACACACACACACACACACACATACAAACGCATGAAAAAGATCGGGCCCATTTTTCGATTATTCACGAATTTTTTCCCTTTCACTCCCCCTATGAAACGAACCATCGGGAAACATCATCGAATACTTCGCGAGAATCGTATGAAGGAAAGAAAGAAGAAAATAACGAGAAAGAAAATATAACACATACATACACACGCCAAAAAAAGTAAATAAAGAAAAAGATAATAAAAGAAAACTTGGTAGAACGAAAATAAGCAAGTGAATCAATCGGTTTGCTTCTTTTCGTGTAAAACGAGTAAAACATCCTTAACCGTTTAGTTGTTGCAGCAGCAGCAGCAGCAGCAGCAACAGCAACAGCAGCAGCAGCAGGAGCATCACACATGCATGTGTGTGCATACATGTACATATAATGGTTGAGGCATTTAAACGGGAGGGAAAGTATAATGTTACGGAAACTCGATATTTTCTCGATGATCGTCATTGTGAGGAGGAGGAGGAGGAGGAGGAGGTGGAGAAGGTGGAGGAACACAGCGCGTTTCTTTTTAAAAGCGCGGCAAAATGTTGGAAGCCATTTCGTGAACTGCTGCTTCTGATTTTGCTGCTACCGTACAAACCTATCTCACTCACTCACTCATTCACTCACTCATTCACTCATACATTTTATCTACCTGTTTATAAATTTCTCTTTCTCATTCTATTCCACACACACACACACACACACACATACACATATACACCTTTATATTTATAGATTTTTATCTCTTTCTCATATTTCTTATTATTTTTTTTTTTTTTATTTATCTCACTCTTATTTTTTACTTTTTACTTTACTCTTTTTTTTTCTTCCTCTTTCTCACATATATACATATATGTCTTTCCTTATCTTCTCTATAATATGTATATATTTATATGTATATCTCTCTTTCTCTTTCTCATATATTTATTATTATATATTTATTTATATATTTTTTTATATGTCTCTTTCTCTCTCTTTTTCTCTTCTCTCATGCATCTATTTGTATCTCTACTTTCTCACTCACTCTAATACATTCTATCTACTGTTTTATGTATATCTCTTTTTCTTTCTTTCACTGTCCCTTTCTTTCCCGTATACTCTATCCACTTTTTTATATCTATCTATCTTTCTTTCTCTTTCTTTCTTTCTTTCTTTCTTTCTTATTCTCATGAGATTATTCTACGAGACGCGACGAGACACGGGACGAAACTCCGAATGATTTACCCCGTCTTCGGTTACTACTATTCGTTTCTCTCTCTTTCTATCCCCTTTTTTTTCTATTTCTTTCACTTTTTCTTTCTTTCTCTCCTGTTTCCCTGCATTGTTGGCCCATTCAAAAAGAAAGAGAGAGAGAGAGAGAGAGAGAAGGAAAGGTCCCCGTAACCGAGCCCAGTTTCTCTCCTCAAATATTTTTATTCCTATCTTGCCAGTTAAACGCTCTTCATTCTCTTCCATTCTCCATTTTCTATTCTTCTCTTTCTCCCTTTTCACCCCCTCCCCTCCCCTCACCCTCCCCCTCCACCCCCGTTTTTCTTCTGTCTTATCAGTAGGATATCTTGTTTTTTATGGGTTTTTGTAAAACATAATTTTAAAACTATTAGATATAATTGATATGGATGATAGATTTTAATACTCATTCTCATAGAAAATTGTTTTTTATTTACGTATTCATTCACATATTTGTATGTTAGGTATGTGTAGAAAAATTTGACGTTTTAGGATTATTAGATGATAGATGATTGATAAAACGTACGTTAATGTAAGATATTATATTTAAAATTTCCTATTTACGTTGATACGAATATATTTGTTGTTTTCCTTTTCTTTTGCTTCTTTTTCTATTTCATTTGCTACGTGTATTTATAAACTATTTTTTTTTTTTTTTTTTCTATTAGGAAATTATCGATAAATTTGTTGACATGATATTCTATAAGAATATGATTATTATCGTTCGCGAATAAGTATATTACATTTATATGATTTTCACATTGTAATTTGAAATTAAATTTATATAAATAACTGTCGAGTAATAATTAGTAAGAATAACCGAAGATAAATTCAAAACTAGATATTTATAAACTTAATTTCATATTTTCAAAGTTTATCATTAAACAAAAATAAATTATTTCCAATTGTCTACTGTATATAATTAAATTTAGATTTACAAGTATCTCTGAAAAAAGTATTTTTATATAAATTATATATTAATTATAATAATTTAAATACTCTCTATACGTGTTTACATATAAAATCAATTCTATTAAAATTGGAATATGTAAATCTTCATAAAATTTATATCAATAAAAAAAAAAAACAATAATACCTTCGAATATAAAATACGGTAACGTAAAGTTTATTAACTGTGTGTATCCTGTTTATATTAAAATAACGAATTTTACACTCTCTTACCCACTCACTATATATACATATATATACCTATACATAGATAAAATAGAAAACAAATTTAAATTGTTTCTGACGGATAAATAAAATCCGTAGAAAATAGTTTTACGTATTCATGCCACATACACTTACACACACACACAAACACATATGGAAGTTCACGTATATTGGTATAAACGAATGGTCGAACGATTTTAAAGTTAAAAGGTGGAAATGTTTGTACTACTTTAGAAAAGCTTCTGGTGAATTACGATCGATAATAGAGGATAGTAAATACGAAGAGGATGAGGCGTGGAAAAAGAAGTTTATTCCGCAAGGAAGAGTAACTGTTATTTTCTTCTCTTCTCTTCTCTTCTCTCTCATTTTCTCTTATTCTTTCTCTCTCTCTCTCTCTCTCTTTCATTTCGGTTCAGTCAAGCTGCCAGCCCCATTACACACACTGGGAAGATAACCAGAAGTGTTTGATTTCTTTTTACTCCTTCCGCCTTTTCGAACTTTGCCTTCCCTTCTTTCCCCTTAAATCAACCCCCCCCCCTCCCCTCATCTCCCCCCTTCCCATAAACCTACATTTCTTCTCTTTAGACGTTGATGTCTTTCACCTACGCATTTGCGTCATTTCAACACGATTTTCAACACGGTGTAAGATCGTGTAAGAAAAATCCTTTATTCATTGCCAGAAATCTGGATAATCGTTGGAGTTGGAAAATAATTGAAAAATAATGTACGATCTCGTTGACATTTATTTTTGCAAAATTGCAAAATGCATTTGTATTATTTAATGGATAATTTAATTGTGTGCGTGTGTGTGTGTGGATACAATTTTTTTAATAGATATATTTTGACATATTTATATATAATATTAATATTTTCTTTTAGTAATATCTAATTATTATTTTATTTATCATTTTTATATTACTTTTATTAATATCTAAAATTATTTATTTATTTTTTTTTTACTAAATTTATTACTAAATTATTARATTATTAAATTATTCAAAATTTCGTAATATCTAATAATAAATGCATTTATATATAAGTTTTCTATAATTTATATTTATTATTATAAATATTATTATGTGTGTACTTTATGCATATTAATGACGATGATATGTTTCATGGTTTGTTTTCTTTTTATTTTAAATTATTTATTAAAAGAAAGATAAGATTTTTAATGAAACAATTTAACATAGTCATTAGGTATTCAAATCTAATTTATCTTACGCGACACTTGCTTTCTTCGCCGAGAGAAATAGAAATAGAAAAATAAAGAGAGAAACACAGAGAGAGAGAGAGAGAGAAAGAATGCACCGTCGGCATGCAACGAAGAAACGAACACAATCGTAAAGTTTCCTTGAAAAAGTCATCGCGAGAAAATCGGCCCATAAACTTTCAACATTATGTACATTATGTCTACTTTCGAGACGATGCATGAATGTAAATGCATCTTATCTTGCAATAATATTTTGTCTTTAATATTTAAAAAAAAAAAAAAAAGTATATCTATAAAAATAAGGCACAGTGAAACAAATTAAACGACGAATAAAATAAGTCATTTCAGATAATTACGATAATCAAGAAAGATAATGATATATCTTGATTTTATTTTTATTTTTTTTTTTTTTTTTTTAATATAATCCCCTTACAACACTGTAAATAATTTAATTTTGTAATTTAAAAAATTTTTTTTTTTTATTATTATTATTATTATTTTATTTCAAGGTCTTGGAAAATTTTGTACAATTTTCGATATCACGGTACTGAGATTTATGATCGTGTAATCGTATCATTAATAATCAATAACGTGGCTAATGAACGTCCGCGCATATTTGTCGCTTAATTACGGTACGCATGCGTCCCATTAATGTTTCCTTTGAGCATCGTTATACGTGTCGTAAGCTTTCACTCTTTTAGTTCTCTCTTTCTTACTTTCTTACTGTCTTGCGCACAAGTCAACGCAATTAGCGATATGTTTGCAAGTAAGTACGTTTCGAAAGGGCTTCCCCTTTCCAAAGAGTACCTTCAAACGTTATCGCGATTACGATAAGGAAACCTGTTTTAAAACGTTCTTGATATCCTTTATATGGTTCGTCCTTATTTCACGATAAATAATTATTCCTTTCTTTTTGTTTTTTTTTTTTTTTTTGTATTAAATAATCGGGATAGTAATTTCGATGATCTACGTTTCACATTTTTTACGTGTATGTT